>BQKZ01000790.1:61090-85374 GCA_036244855.1 Temnopleurus reevesii
GTGCAGATGAGCGTCTCAGCGCAGAGGAGGATGCCCATGCTCCATACCATACTTTCCTAGATCTTTCACAGCTGTGACAATGCTATGATCAAGTTTAAATTGTTATCAGAAGCCTATATGCACACCATTGCATCATCCCGAAGGAAACTGATGGAACGCACAAATCTACATAATCTCTACGGATCGATGAATAGGCGTTTGTCCTACTAGTACAAGCATCGTTGGAGTAAAGTAAAGTAAAGTAAAGTAATTCCTTCATTTCAGCTTGAATAATCATTATAAGTTGTCTTTTCAAATGTAGATTCTTAAAGCATAGACATCTGTTTATTAACAGATGAATAATAGATCCATGTTTTAAAAAAAATGACTAGATGCCATTAATTGGAATTGAAATAATATCTAGAAAGTAAAGGAAGACTATTCCCCCCCCCCCTCAAAAGTGATTTTATTCACCTTTTTATCATTCAGTTACCTTTGGAGGAAGCAGGTAGCTTTTCCCAGCAGCTGTCACTTTCATCCCCATCCAGTCTGTCGCATAGTGGTGATTCACTCGCTGAGGGTTTTGCATCACTCGGGATGAAGGATGAGAAAATTGAGAATGCGCAACAGGTAGGCGATGCCTGTTTAATCATGTTTGAATTAAGCAGCGGTAGAGAATGGTTTAACCCTCCTCCTTCCAAACAAGAATAAAAAATAACAAATAGGCCTACTTCTTTACATGTAATCACAGAAAAACATATGATGTTCATTGTAAACCTCTAGGTCATTAAAATGTGTCATTAAAATGTCATTTCCATTGCAAATCTCTAGGTCTATTAATGAAATTATAATATGTAAACACTGGTAAAAAGTTTGATGGAAAAATTTATGACAAGACCTTATTTTGCACTAAATATTTTTGATCTTTCAGAAAATGTCAAATTATTTTTTTTTCTACTGCACTATACACTACATTTATTCATCACTGGTATTTGAATGTAATAAAAAGATATTGATTATATGGGACATTTGCACCACTGATAATTCATAAAGTTCAGAGTACATGGATGAACATGTTTTGAAAATAAACTGCTGTAGATTTATTTCATAAACAGAACTCTCAAGGAATCTGTTCTATTTGTTTCTATTGCAATAGCTTTCATTGAAGTGTTATAAAGCTATCAATTCTCATCGATCATCTGTATTTCTTATTTTTCAAAGCAATTAAATTTCTTATAATCTAAGAAAATGGAAAGTCATTGAAAGTGGAAAGTAGCCATCTTCATCACATTTTGTTAAATGTTTCCTTTTCATCTTGTTTGATTTTCTAGTTCTTTGACTGGTTTAACAAAGTTGAAAGTCAGATGGAAGAGGAAGAAGAGCTCTGTTACAGGTGAATTTCTTTACTATATCATTTCTAGTTTGTAATTTTCTATTCATGTTTCCTTTGACATGTATTATATCTGTAATAAATACATTTTTTTATTATTTGTAATGCATACTTTTTATGTCATATGTCAAGTTTTCGTCTGAATCATTAGTGTTTGAGGTTGATTATTAACATTGTATTGAAAAGATAGAAAATGAACTATTTTAGTTTTCTTCTAATTCATCTGCCCACATTAAACTAGGGTCATTGCCACAAGGTTCGATCCTGAGATTGTATTGTCGCTATTTTTGCTCTGATATCCATTTTGAAGGAAATGAATACTTTAGGTATATAGGTATAAGAATGTACATATGCACAGCGATTGCAAATGCAGACAATTACAAAATGTATCAATATCTTTGTATAAATCCACATAATCATTCAAAGTCTCTCACTCAATCCTCGTCTGTGTCATCTGGCGCTTGAGAAAAGCCAAGGAATCTACATCTGGCTCTGGCTTTGGCTGTTCTGGAGGCAAAATTCACATTTAAACATTGTCTGAAGATAATACCTTTTAAGTGTACAAAAGAAAACTTTCTCAATGGGTTTATCTTTGTCAAATGAAGGTATCACTGAGAACATTTGCAAAATGAGATACAGAACTGAATTCAATAATCTGAATGGGTAGCAGAAAGATGTTTTCAGATTTTTTTTTCATATTGGAACAAATCATACATTTTAACCTATTGACTTCTGAATTATTAAAGTCCCATAGACTTTGTGCAGAGATTACCCGGTTCCAGCATCCAATGGGTTAATTCATTCATACCTCATTCCCTCACGCAGGTCTTACTGTGATCAGCTGAGCCAATACAAGGAGCAGTGTGATCTGGTGATGGAGGAGGTATCAACAGCTCTAGACCAACTCAATGATCTTAAACAGCAGTATGTCCTTGTTGCAACCAAGACTAATGCTCTTCATGAAGCTTGTGAACAGTCTATGGCAGACCAGGTAAATATTGCAATCCACTGCTAAAACGACAACACCAAAGGATGTTTATGATAGGAACCAAAATATTGATAATTGAAATAATTCTTGCCTTATCCCAACATAGATAAACACTGATTGACAGTGTTGGGATAAGGCAAGAATTATTTAAATGATATATTTACCCAACACAAAAATCATTCAATTAATATTTACGCAGTACATGTACCCGCTGCTATAACACGAATCGAGCCTGCCAATACCATCAGATCTTGGTTGTCAAGTAGTAAGACACCTGTCTAGTCATCAGGAGATCGTGGGTTCGATTGTTTTCTTTTGGACCTCCAGGAAGAACAGAGACACTGATATATCAATGGCTCTGAATGGAGTGCTCCTTCCGTTATTTTAGAATTTGAAATATTTGTCTCTATCTATTGAATTTTAGTTGTATATATTCATGTATATTGTTTTCCATGTATTCTGATTATTTTTATGATGGTAAATAAAACCAAACCAAACCAAACCAATTTCCTACCCGAGAATGCCTGTGAATTTTTTTTCACAGCATCTCGGTAAAGCACTGTCAATCAGTGTTTAGCTATTTTGGAATAAGGCAAGGATTATTTCAATTATTTATCTACCCAACACAGAAATCATACAATTGTTAGAAATATTGATGTTTCCATTAAGAAAGATATCCTTTTCTAAAGATGAATAACGATATGTGAAAATGAAAGTTGTTCTATTATCAATATATCAATGTTTGCAATAAAGAGAAAGATGTATTTTTAAGCAAAGAGAAAGATATTTGAACAGCAAGAAGTCCATGATGGGATTAAGAGGAATTTAATGCTTATCAGGAAGCTTTTAATCAGTCCATTGGGGAAACCTGTGTTGTGTTTCATTAAGCTGTGCATAGATATATGCAAGAGTGTATGAAGGACTAGTGATCCTTTCGTCGGTATTATAGAGCGCCAGGAGTTATCATCGAGTGCGAGAAAGGATCACCAGTCGTTCGTACACTCGTGCATAGATCTACGCCCGGCTTCATGAAACACATCCCACGTAAAGATGAAAACACACTGAAACAAAAATGAAATGAAATATCCCTTTATTTTTACAGACGATGTTGGTGAACAAGGCTGAAGCCATCAGCTCTAAGTTGGCCTACTTCAACGAACTGGAGAGAATAAATAGGGTGAGATTAATTTATATATATTTTTAAATCTATATATGAGTATTTCCATGGGGTTGGGTCAAATTTGCATGCAATGTCAATGTAACGTAGGTGTCCACTTTGTCACTTCACCATGAAGATCAATTCAGATCTTGGTAAGCTTTGACATATTTTGATTAAAATTGCCTTTTTTCTCTAGGTAATTCACATTTGAATTCGAAATCTTTTCTGGATTCGAAGCTACAGACATACAAAAATTTACCTTACGTTACATGGACTTCTTGTTGCTTTGCATGTACAAGACATTGTCAGGTGTCAAATTTCAATATGCTTTGGTCATTGAGGAATGCTTCTGGGTGAGACACTGCTTTTGGGCGACGTCATGGTTTGAAAAAAGCATGAATTTAGGGTTTTGGGATGTCACAAAAATTGAGCCAACCATGTGGAAACACCTATATGAATACAATTGTATAAACTATCCTATGTGGACATGCTTTGACCAGCATTAATTCCGTCAAGGAATTTAGCTGGATATAGGAGTCTCTTTCTGTAATTTAACAGATAAATAAGATCTGGTTTGAGGGAGGCCAGATGTTTTAGACTTCATAGACGTTAAACTCAATGTAGGCTATTAGATGGAAAGATTCATTGAAATTAGGAACTAATTGTGTAAAAGATTCTCAGTCATTCTGTGTGCCTAAACACAAGGCAACTTAGAATGATGCATCTTGCATTTTTCTGCTAAATGGGGATGACATGAGTATTAAACCAGTTTGAATATTACATTGGATTTGCATTGGATTTGAATGGAATATTATATGTAACTACATTAAAAAAAAAAACATTTTGGTCTTGCTATTATACATTTATATGTTTCAATTAGCAAATGCATAATCTTTTTTTTATAATTTGTTCTTTCATATTTGTCTTTGATCTTTTCTTTTAGAAACTAAGCTCACCAACATTCGCTGTCACCAATGAATCATTTGTCCCTCTCCTGTCAAAGTTGGATGAATGTATTGCATACATCATTGGAAATGTAAGATTGAGAAGTCAACACTTTTTTGTGTATCATTTAAACGAATATCATGAGAAAGCAAGATTTTTTTTTCACATGAAATTTCCTTTCTTTCCATTCACTTTATTCAATAATGTCTGATATGCTTTAACAACTTATTTCATGTATTGGTAAATGTAAATATAAATGTACATATTTTTGTGAAAAAGTAGAAATGGTATCTAAATTTAAAAAAGAAGTAATGTTATTGAAAAGTGTTCCAATTGAACATTCCAGATCTAAATTTTTAGATATGCTAGCGCTTGTATGATATTTGATATTTCTACGACGTACATTTGTTCAGATGGAATAGCAATTATAAATATGTGACACATTAAAAAGACTTAATTTACATAATGTATTTTTGATACACTAAAATTCTGATACACAGCTGTATTTTGAAAGGATGATATATTATGCTATTAGCTACACATAATATGAGACATGATATGTAAATAAGAATGCATTACTATTTCATTTTTTCCTTCATAGCCTCAGTACAAGGAGTCAGAGCTCTTTCAGGCCCGGTTCAAGCAATGCCTGAGTAAAGCGTTAACTCTCATCAAAGCAGCCGTCTTTACCATACTCAATGGAGCTACACAACAGGTTGTGCCAAAGGTATGTTTTTATAATTTCAAGAATCATCATTTTCATCATCATCATCATCATCATCATCATCATCATCATCATCATCATCATAATCATGAACATCATTGTCACCACCATCATCACCACCACCATCCCCCCGCCATCAATACCACCATCATCATCAACATCATCATTACCACGGTACATCATCATCAGCAGCAGCATCATCATCTTTATCATCATCATTGTTGTCATTATCATCATCATCATCATCATCATCATCATCATCATCATCATCATCATCATCATCATCATCACCATCATCATCATCATCACCACCACCATGACAGGGTGCCAAAAGAATTTTTGCACCCGTTGCTTTTTAATTCACTTGCCCAACCACCAATTTCTCTTGCCAAAAACTTTAATGACAATGGGCTGAGCTGTCAGTGAGGTTGGTTGAATGATAGATCTTGGATAATTATAATTAATAACAAAATGAGAGTTAAGAATATATATAGTCCTTTTACAGAGTAAAACTATAAGACGGTACTACTCAAGTCAGGCACTGATAATTTCATTTACTTGCCTAATGGCTCAACTTTGTAGCTCCAGGCATTTGGCAAGTGGGTTTGTAGCGCCCCATACCATTATCATCACCACCACCACCATCGGTTTCATCATCATCATCATTACAACCATCCCCAGCTATTGAAATAATGACTGTTGTCTTTGATGTCTTTGATTAATAGATTCAAATTAATCAATTTATTGATTAATTTCTCTTTCTTTTAAAATATATTTGATTTGATAGGAGGTTACAAGTACATCAGAGAATGCGTTCACACTCTTCTATGGAAAGTTCAGGAGCAATGCACCTAAGATCAAAGCTTTGATGGAACAAGTGGAACAGAGGCTAGACAAAACACCAGAGTAAGTATTGATAAATCTTGCCCGCACCGTGAGCAGAAGACATGAAGGATTTGGTAAAAATAAAGAACATCCATTAATGCATTCACAATTATAGCTAGATGCATGCAAAGTAAATTTCTTGAAATGTTGAACAGTTGCTACACCTGTCCAGTGAATAGACAAAAATTAACTTTCTCTTTTGTTTGTGAATCGAATGTGAAGGATTGAAATAAGATGTTTACTTTGTCTAATTACTTTGTCCATTCTGCTCAACTTGATGCTTTATCACAGAATCTGGTAATTTTAAGAACTACTGTAGTATCAACAACAAAAAAAAGTCAAATAATGTTTTGCAATTCTGTTCTTAGACTAGATGTTATCTTTTATAAATTGTCATTTATTTCCAGGTACACAACTTTACTTGATGACTGCTTACACTGCTATTTCAGCAAACGACATCAACTACTCATGCCAAGCATTCAGAACGCTGTATCAGAACTCGCTACCAAGCATGCAAGGGATCACTGCTCTCTCGTAAGTCTGCGAAATTCAATTCGATCACTATTTCTTCTTCAAATTGGCAGTGCTTGAATTTACTAATTCATTTCTACAGTAATTCGTTCAAATATGATGTTAGCAAACTGAATCTCAACTGCTCAAAACTCTTTTTTCAAGTAATAAGTTTCCACTTTGCTAAGAAATATACTGATTTGTCACCATCAATTATGTTGCTGATTCAAAATGTGTCAAAGGTCTAAAATGATAATTTTGTATACTGTAACAGAACATGAAAGAAGATTAATTCCAAATAGCTTAGTTCACCTTGATATTGCTAGCTAGGGACTTGTCGTGCTATTTCAGTAAAAGTCATAAGCTTCGTATGCCAAGCATTCAGATTGCTGTATATTAACTCGCTATGCCGCATATGAGTTATCACTGCTCACTTGTAAATCTAAAAAAAACCACTATATTTTATTGGAATTAATGTTCACTTCACGGTATACATTCAGTGTTTTGATAGTGTCCTTTTATAGAGACTGTAAGGGTCTACATATACCTGTGATACTCACCAACTTGTGCCAAATTCATAAAGAAATGTATAATTATCCTAGTTAAAATAAATGGAAACAAAGATGCCATAGTGGATAAAAGAGATAGACGATATGCATGATTTGATATATATGTAAGTTCAGTCTGATATACTGGTTTTAGTTACCCTCAAGTTTCTAACTTAGTGAAACAATAAAGAATTTTGTATATTCTAATCATCATTTAATCTTTGACCTTTGTTAGGTGCGGAGTGGATGTGCGTTCATGGTTCATGTTTGTGAGGATGAATACCAACTCTTCTTTCATTTCTTCTCAAAATCAACTGAAAAACTAGAGTAAGTACTGAGCCCCCTTTCCCAATAACTAGGCATTTCGATGAGCTTTTTAGGACAGGGCATTGAAAGAATTTGGATGTTTCTTTAGAATATTTGATTTGATTTGATTTATTTATTTCCATATCAATAAAAAACAATATTTTACAGTCTAAGATATATTTGACTTTATGTTTGCAAATTTTGTGCCCATGAATATGCTGCAGGTTGCATTCTTTAGAATCAACATTTTCACAATCGTCATGACCACTATCATTATTATTATTTATATAATTACCGTCAATGTCATAATTACCATCATCATCATCATCATCATAACCACCACTACTATTATGATAATTTTTACCACCACCATCATCATCATCATCATCATCATCATCATCATCATCATCATCACCATCATCATCATCATCATCATCATCATCATCATCATCATCACCATCATCATCATCATCATCATCAGAGCCTTCTCCATCACCGAAATTGCCATCGTCAGCCCTATAATCATCATCATCATCATCATCACCCAAATCACAATGACCTCAATGCTCAGAATCATTCTTTCTGTGTTACAGTGCAATGTTGGAGAATCTTTGCATGAGCCTCTACGATGTCTTGCGTCCTCTCATCATCCATATCAACCACCTTGAAACACTGGCTGAGCTCTGTAGCATCCTCAAAACAGAAATGCTTCAGGACCATGTCCAAGCTAATCGTGAGTTGTGCCTAGTTGTAAAGCATCTAACAAAGCATAAAAAATGCACAAGGGGCCCCACACAAAACTATGACAGGAACTTTTTTAATGAAAATGTAAAAAGAGCCTTCATAAATCAAAAATACAAAATTTACCCTAACTGTTAGGAAGTTTGAAGATTAAAGATGAAGAACAAATGAAAAAAAAATAAGAGACTCCTTATTCTACCTTCTGCGATTTGTTACTCTAAAGAAACTTCTATTGATTTTATTGTATAGTGTAATAGGAACATTTAAAATTTGCATGACAACTGTTTTGCATACTTAACAGAGATGCCAATCATTCCAGAATTTGCATACGGTGTATTTTCATATGAATTCAAGTCTTTGATCACCAGAAAATGGCTGAGGGTTGAGTCATGTTTCTCTAACTGCTGTTGTGTTATCTTCATTCTCATTTTGACCTTGTGCTTATTCCAGAATGGTTGACACCTCTGATTTCTTACTATCCATACTTTTAGAATATCCACTTCGTCAAATATTAGAATGTGACCAGCACAAAATCAAGACCAAATGTCAGTTATGGGAGAAGGCATTATAGTAGACAAAAATATATGGGCCATCCCATCAATTGGTCAAACGTTTCATACGTCCAACCTCACTTTTCTCCTGTTCTAATTCTCTTCATGAATGCCTTGAGCCATAATCACACCACTACACCGAGTTTACAAATCGGGTGTGAATAATGAAAGTTGAAGCCAACATATCAAGAGGTTGGGAATATACATTATTCTTATTGATATGTGTGGCCAGAGAAAATTGTAATACAAATGTCATGAACTAATCATCTGCAAGTAATGAAGGACAGAGCAAGTGTGGAAGGAAGAATGACTTTTGCTGGCTGAATTGACATTGTACTTCATGGAGCAAATGAATTGCTGCTGTACCTCACAAGATTTTAAAAATTGACGCTGACTGTGTTAAATCCAAATTCCATTCAGCCAATGAACTAGGTGCCTTCGCTGTCGTAGCCAATCAGATGTTAGAGGATGTTCAAGAGAGACTGGTATACCGGTCTAGTGTTTACATCAAGTCCGACATCCTTAACTACAAGCCAGCGTCCGGTGATCTAGCCTACCCTGAGAAGCTTGAAATGATGGAGGTAAGTTTATAAGAAAAACTATTTTATATTTAAACTGTTTGGTGCTAGACAATAGTTTTGTGCTATTACCCACCATGTCATTACACANAAATATATCATACAGTCAAATTTGAACTGACTGATTTCACGCGTTTCATGAAAATGCATTTCGATGATATCATCTTTGCATGTGCAGTGGAATGTACATTGAGACACAAGATGTGCACTTTTGAGAACTTTGGATGATTATTTTACCATTTTGAAGCCATTATTTCAATGTTATAAAGCTAATTCCATATCAGTTAAAATGTGCAGGATGTCTTTTAAATCTTAGATTGTTTCTAATTTGGCTTTAGATATCTGGTTTAGTTAATAATAGCAATGTTGACATGCTTCAAGGAATTTTGGCTCCACATTTTGACCATAGCCTGGCTTTAGGCTGCCTTACAAGTTTGTGCAAATTAGATATAAGTAATGTCTGCTATACTATCAGATTATATGATAGATAGAATTTATTCAAGATAGTCGCTCCTGCTGTGTGAAGTTAACCAGAGGCTATGAAAACAAATCTTAGGCTGTATGGGATGGGACTCAAACCCATGATCTCTGGATAACTAGACCAGTGTCTTAACCACTAGACCACCGGAGTGCCCTAGTGATAAGGTTCTGTGAATCCAATGTGTCTGAAAAGTTTGTGATTAATTCCGCTGGGTGATGTAATGAAAGATAGAATTTATTCAAGATTGTCGCCAATGGCCAACAAAGGGGTACACATGCTACTGCTGAAGAATATTATATTCTTTGCTGAAGAAAATTATATTCTTAAATATGACAGAGCATAGCGGAGAGCCTGAGGGAGCAGAGGATGAATGATTCACGGCGGAACTCGGGTGATTCGATAGCATCCAGTACAAGTCATGAGGTAGCAGCTCTCAACCAATCAGGATCAGCGATTATGACCGGAGAGACCACACCCCCTGAGGGTATGAAATCCGTCATGGCACCTTTAGGTAAGTTCGGCATTTTAGTAATTTGTTTTAGTTTCTTGATTTGTAATTTAAAGAAAATGACAATTTAAAGCATCCTATGATTGTTTGCTTTAAAAAAAGCATATATAGACTTAGGACGAGTTATAGCTCATACTTTGTGGTACAGAAATTAGAATTCTACAGAAAAAGCATGTTAATATCACTAAGTTGTTTATCATGCACTAGAGAAATGCAAAGTACAAGATTTTATTCAAAGTAAGAGCAATCCCTTCTGAGGTTTTTATTTTGATTTACACACATCTACAGTTATGTTTCTGTAGATATACATGTACATTTCACCAAGAGGAATATTTGTTCAATATGTAGTCACATACCTGTCATGTATTCCGATTTCATTGGGATTGTCTCAATATTCGATGTCAGTCTCAATATCCCGATATCACAAAATATGCTCCCAAATCCAGATACATGTATCTCCCCCAAACTGATAACTTGTAAAGGGACCTGTCATAATCGCGACTATTCTGGCCCTGCACAATAGGAAACTTACAAAATCTATGAAGTGGACTTTAGTCATGTTGGGAAGTTTCCTGATTTGACATTTTTCAACATTCACTTGGTACTTTTTTATGCTTCTTGTTGTTTGTTGCCAGTTGGTCGTATCTTGAATTTTGTGAAATTAATTTGTTTTAACTGGCGATTACTTTTATGTACCTATCTGTGTATTTCTTGTACCTTTTTATTTTTCTCTCAATTACTAAATTTTGCCCGTTTTTCAATCATTAAAGGTTCCGGGGTTGGAACAGCCACAATACATGTCAATGCATCCCTCTCGCCAGCGGATCTCCATGGCATGTGGTACCCCACTGTGCGGCGTTCGCTGGTCTGTCTTTCCAAACTCTACAGGTGTATAGATGTGAGTATTCTTAAACCAACTTTTAAACTATTAAATCACGTCAATGCATCCCTCTCGCCAGCCGATCTCCATGGCATGTGGTACCCCACTGTGCGGCGTTCGCTCGTTTGTCTTTCTAAACTTTACAGGTGTATAGATGTGAGTATTCTTAAACCAACTTTTCAACTATTAAACCATGTCAATGCATCCCTCTCGCAAGCATGTGGTACCCATGTGGTAGCACGTGGTACCCCACTTGTCCGGCGTTCACTGGTCTGTCTTTCCAAACTCTACAGGTGTATAGATGTGCGTATACAAAGTTATTTGTTGTGGCCTACAGGTAGAAAAACATGTGAAATGCTATCAAAAATCCTAACAAGACATTTTTTGATATACTTTGGCTTTTCTTTAGCTGGTCTTATTTGTCACTTGAAATGTGTTCCTAGAATTAAAAAAAAAATTAAAGAAAACTTTTTTCTAATCAACCAATAATTAAAAAAAAATATAGCATTATAGGGCAACTAAATGATTTTTTTTGCCTTATTCAGTTCAAGCTCAGTATACTCTAATACCCTCATGAAGACTCACGAAATTCAGTGACAAATCTATGATGCCAAAATCTGAAGGGCCCCCTCCCTGTCCTCAAATTGTTTGAAATAGCTCAGTCTTTTATGGTTTAAGTAGCTTCGCTAATTACAAGCAATCTTCTTTTTTTCAACAGAAATCCATTTTCCAAGGATTATCCCAAGAAATTCTTCAGTCCTGTATTCATTCACTCACTGTAGCCTGCCAGGGAATCACAAAAAGAAAGGTAAATACTCCTTTTAACCCTATTTTAACTGGGCTTTTTCAGACCAAGTTTATACTGGGGGGGGGTCAATTTGACCCCCCCTTCAGATCTCGGCCGTGGATCGCGCGATCGCCGCGAAATTTTGCACGCGCATAGTGTAGAGTGTAAACTACATGACTGTATAGTTTGATTTTCTGAAAATGTATTATTTCTATTTCTAATTAATTAATTATGCAAATTTATGCATGAAATCTTGTTTTCTGTTCTATTTCACTCATTGAAGCTCCTAGAAAGCTCATTTTTGGTATCAATATTCTCCATATTATTCCTCACAATGCTACTTGGAAAAAAATTTGGTGTGAAAAGGTATTTCCTATGTTTTTTATTGTTTAATGAATTTCTTATGTATTTCTTTGTTTTTTCGACCTTTTGTTTTCTATTGTTTTTTGGATGGAATTTATTGCAGATCATTTTTGAAGCATATTTATGCTAAAATGAAATAATTATAATCCATAAAATTGAAAATAACTACATCTTTATGAATTCAGACTGAAATCCCAATTTACATTGACTTTGTACACAAAATCACGTTTTTGAGCGATTTTCGGTCTGACATGCATGTACAAAAAGTGACGCGGCGACGTAACCATATGCCCGATTTTCGCGAAAATAGTCTAAAAAGTGGCGCAAGACTTGAAAGTAAAAAGTCAGCGAGTCTCGCTGTGAAAAAATTTGCCGCGGCGGCGCGATCACAAAATTTGTGGAGGGGGGGGTCAAATTGACCCCCCCCCAGTTGGAATAGGGTTAATGCATCTTTCGTCATGTATATAGAGTATTATTCGTAATTTTGTCACAAAATGTGAACAAAAATGTGAAAAGAAATCTATATTCCAAAGATTATCCCAAGAGATTCTCCAGTCCTGTATTCATTCCCTTGCTGTAGCTTGCCAGGGAATCACAAAAAGGAAGGTAAATAAGTCATTCATTTTTCTAATGTTTTTACTTTCTGTTCAGTCAAAAAAATTTCAAAACTTTCAAATTACTTTTAAATCTCTCAAATTACTTTCAAATCTTTCAAAATTGAGTTAATAGAGTCATAGTGATCTACAGTGGATGCCAGAATTCTTTGGATACTTGCTATCACTATGAAGCTCTGAACAATTGATATGGCCTTGTGATCACAATTTTCTGAGATTTTTAGTGTTAAAAGGTAACCCAAGAATTCTGAATCGCATTGTATCAAGTTTCTGAAGTTTATTCACACCTTGAATGGTGACATTCATACTATGATCTTATAATTATAAATTTTGTGGTAACCATTTCCTGTTCTTACTATAGACATACCTCAATGAGCAACTCTTCTTCGTCAAATATCCCCTAATCTTGAAATAACAGATTGCAATGTTCCAGTTGCGAATTTTATCAAAGATATCATTCTCCATCTAGTGACGATGAATAGGAACAAGACATATGTTTAGTTCTGTAGTCATTGACTAGTTATTCTTTCTTGTTTTTTTTTATCACAGACACAGACACTTACGTGGGGGCCTATAAATAACAAGCAATGCTTTTCCATAGGCTCCCTCCACTTATCACTTAATTTTCTTTTTATAAGATGAACAGTTTTGCTAAAAAAGAACTAGAAAGATATGATGTTGAATACCTTTTTATTTGTTTCTATACATGCTTATACTGAACATCTTTGTATCGCTTTATATCTTTAATTTTACATTGTATTGTTTTGTTTTGTATCTTTACATGTATTATACTATGATTTGTGATTTGTGGAAAATAAACTTGAACTTGAACTTGAACTTGAACTTGAAGTTACATGGGTAACTCTTCATAATCAAATATCCCCTAACCCTCGGAGAACATATCGCACCATTCCAGCTGGATTTCTCTTCTCCATTAGGCCCTTATCCATCTAAGAATACTCTTTACCTGTTTTAAGCTCTTTTCTCATCAATTGACTGGTGATCCTTTCTCGTTCTAACTACAGACACAGCTAGACGGGCAACTCTTACTGATAAAGCATCTCTGCATCCTCAGAGAAGAGATTGCACCATTCCAAGTTGAATTTCTTTACTCCATTAGGCCCATAGCCTTCTAAACATAGTCTTGAACTGTTGTAAACTCTTTTCTCATCAATTGACTGGTGATCCTTTCTTGTTTATTATCTCAGACACAGCTAGATGGGCAACTCTTCCTGATAAAGCATCTACTTATTCTCAGAGAACAGATCGCACCATTCCAAGTTGAATTCTCCATCAAAGAGACAGGTTTAGACTTCAGTACAATGAAGGGTGAGATCTTAACTCTTTTGATTATCAAATTTTTACTGCAAGTCATCATTTCATAGGATGTTTTAATAAAAGATATCTCTATCTACTACTGTATATACTCCATATCTGCCAAGTGCCCTGTTACTGTTAGGATATCGCACAAAAAATGTCCCCCGAATCCCGATATTCCCCTGGAAAATCTGATATTGGAGGAAATCTTTCATAATTGCCGCCATTACTAGAGTCGCACATTACGAAGAATATGCGCAAATTGTAATTTCATCACGTTCAAGTGACCCCTTGCACAAAGTGTCCTGACTTGTAATTTTGCAGTGTTGACAGGTATGTACAGGTGTATGCACTTTGATACATTGGTTTAAATCAAGAATGTGTTTGAATTGAACATCTCCTCATTCAAAAACATGTTTGTTTCTCATAGTTGATTGTATTCATGAATAACTGAAGGGGATGAATTGGCTGTAAAATTTTCTTCATTATTTACAGTTTGTAAATTTCAAAACTGCAAGATACTTTTTGAAAAGGGTTGCTATTGCACCAGGTGGTGTGTAAACCTATCTTTCTAGATGTTGGTTCTGAAAACAGTATATTATAAAACATTCACTATGGAATTTATCTTATTCTTCACTTTTGCTAATCTTGAATTATTTTTTTTTGCAGTTGCTGCCTACGGACTACTCAGTAAACCAAGAGGGCTATTTGTCCTGAGTAGCAATAATTCTTTCTTAGAGTTCCTCTTTGAGGTAAGTTTCATGACTTATTGAAACTAATAATGCAACATGTTTAGCTGTCTGTTTAAGTATCGTAAATTATACAATTGCATACGCTGTATAATGAAATATAATACACAATTTAAGTTATAACATGGTGTCATAAAAACAAACCAATTTGGAGGCACAAGTAAAGTTACAAACCAGGATGGCAGCTATTATTTTATTCTTCAATTATTGTATTATAGCTGTTAAGAAAGGTAGTGGTAACCAGATTCGTGTAAAGCATATTTGGATGTAGAATTTTCTTAAAATTAAAATATAAATTGAAAGTAAATACATTCTATAATGTACTTTCAAAGTGTTTTAATCCAAGACAGCTCCATTAGCAAAACACTGTACTGACGTGTCATTTACTATTTCCACCTTTAGGGGGCGCCCCAGGTGACGGAGCATTATGTAGATTCTAAGAAGGATGTCGATAACCAACTAAAATGTACCTGTGAGGTCTTCATCAAACACGTCACAGAACTCCTTGCTTCAGAACTTATTGCATTCCAGAAAAAGGTATGATCAATCTAATCTTTATAAAAGATGTCTCACATTTCCCACTTTTATCAAAATCACATGACCTATATATTCCCTGTCCTTGGGTTTTATTTGTGTAAATTGTTTGGGGCAAGCATACTTGTGCAAACAAATTGTAGGGTAGGCCTCAAAAGTTCTTTGGACACACAATGTAAGCTCTTCAATATTAAAGACTATGATTCTCGGTTTAATATACTTGTGATGAAAATGGTAACAAATCTTGATTCCGAAGCAGCATATAGAGTTAAGAAATCGAGGGGTACGTGCTAGAAAGGAATTCACATTGATTTTTAAACTCCCCTCACTCACGGGTCAGCCTTGTCCAATGAAAATCTGAAAGTACCCACTTTGATCAAATCCAAAGCTTGGGTTTTGAAGAATCTTGCAATGATATAAATCTAAAATGTTTATAACTTTTTCTATTTTTTTTGCTCCAGGGCATTTAGCAAGCATTTGTATTTCTAAAAACAGTGGTGGAAAAAATTCTACAGTGAAACGGACCTATTCTTATTCATGTGAATTATCACAATAATCTGTTGACTGTTTCATTTAATTATTCTATCAATAAATATTGAACATGGTCACAGAGTTCACTCTTTGATATTGATTTTTCAATGTATGTAGGCCCAAGTGATTGTTGATCTAAATGAGGAGGAAAGTGGAGCCAAGGTATCGCTTCGGACTCAACCATTTGCAAATCCAGGTGAGAATTTGAAAATGAATTCACTTTATTTGAACCTCAATTTTTTATTTACATTAATTACGAATCTTAGTGGACGTTGCTCCAAAGTTGTTATTGAAAATTCACCAGAAAGGAGTATCATTGAGTGTAAGAAAGGGTCACCAGTTTCTTGATTCAGTCATAGATCTACGCACAGCTTTATGGAACACAATCCTGGATATTAATCATTCACAGAATTGTTATAAATCTGGAAGTGACTCTTAACTTTGCCTTTTTTAACTCTCTTGTCATCTGTTTATGTTCATATTTTAGAGCGTGTACATGAAGTTGTTGGAGCATCTTACAAGCAGATCAAGACACAACTCCCTAAAGTGTTCAGCAGCATGTCTCTGTACCTAGCCAATAAAGATACAGAGTATATCCTTTTCAGACCAATCAAAGTAAGTTTATTATAATGATGATAATGATAATGATGCATCTTATTTACCCAGGGTAACCACTTCAATTCTTACTGGAACTATTTCCCAGCGGGTTTTGCTAGAATTTAGAGCTGTTTTACCCCAGTTTTCTGGATGTTGATGATGATAATAATAATAATAATAATGATAGTAATTAGGCATGCAGAGTGCCCCAGGCACTGGGCATTGTTATTACCCCGACTTTAGCCTTTTTCACCCCAGTGCCAATTTGAAAGCATTTCAAGGAATAAATGTACCTGCCAGTTATTCATTCACCTTACCTGGCCCGAGTGTAGCACATTGTGGATATATTTTTTCGCTGAAGGAAATTTTTGCCATGGATGGGACTCAAACCACGACCCTCTGGTCGAAAGGCGAGAGTCATGTCCACTACACCACAATTCTTCCACTCGCATCACTGGCATTCAGGCATACAGTATATTCATATTTCCACTCCCTAAAGAGTATTACATCAGGAAGTATTTGCCATTGTCATTATGAGCATATTTGTTGCAACCAATAGCCTTGTAATCTTCATTCTTTATAGATTTAAAATAAATTCTATAATTATCGTAATTGTTTGTCTGTATACACATACCTACTGTATCAGTGTGTGTGAAATATTAATATTTATCTTCCTCATTGGTAGCATGTAATTTTTGTTATAAACATTCAATATTTAATTGATATTTATTTTTCAGGCTGGAGTTCAATTAGCCTACCAGCAAGTAGAAGAACTGGTGAAAAGCCACTACTCAGAAGAAGATCAACAGATCATTGCATGTCCAACAAAAGAACAGGTAAGTGAGAAATGAAAAAAATTCTTTCTCCATATGGGAAATACTGATGGTGACAGTTGTTCGGTATGTTAAAAATTGTGAGATTTTTTGTTGTAAGAAGTTATGTTTGTGAAAATGGTATGGTTTTCACTTGTTTTCCCAAATAGAGATTATATAAAAGTATAAGGTCTTTTTTATAACAAAGCTAACATGTTTTTTTTTGCAAAATAATTTCTTGTAATTGAGGTAACTGAGGAAATTTCTGTTGTTTTATTTGATATGACCATATTCTTAGAGCCTTTCAACAATGTCAATATGCAGTGGGGTTTTTTTTAAGGTAAAGGAATTACCTAGAACAGAAAGGAGATAGTTGCAAGAGAGAAAGAAAAAAAAAAGGAAAAATATACTTATAAAGAAATGAAAATCCCAAATAACGAAATAAATGTGCATTATATTATTCAATGATTCTCCATAACCCATAACAATTTGAGTTCAATTTGATTCCATTAAAATGCTGTAGCATTTAGGCTCCCCCCCCCCCCCAAAAAAAAAAGAAAAGACAGATGCTATCAGATTCAGTCATCTGTGTATACATTATGTGATGCATTAAAATCTGCCTTGACCTTTCCTAGTTCTCCTGGTGACCACTTTACTACTAAGGTGGGGGGGGGGGGGGGGATTCCCAACATGCGATAATCAGGAATTGTGCTGCCCCTATCCCCAAACAATAATTGTCCTTCTAGTAATGGCCTGTCCACAGTAAGGCCAAAAAAAAATCTTATGGTTGCACTTGAATGCCATTGTTTAAAAATAGCATCGGTCAGTCGAAAAAAGTATATATTTTTAATTTTATTTTTCATCTTGTTGATAGCTTACTCCATTTATCCAATGTATAGGGCCTAAATATTAGTATTTCTCTATCGATATTTTTTAAACTATCTTTATATTAACACAATTCATGAGGAAAACAAGACTTTGAAGGCTGGGTCTGGGTGAGAAAATTGTTGCTTTTATTGAAAGCATAAAATTCAGACAAACAAATAACAGAATGTTTGAAGTAAATCGGACAATAAATAAGAAAGCAATGAATATTCAAATCATATAACTGACCAGTGATTTTCATTCAAATTGACAAAATTTGGTTACGTGTCATGATGTATATCATGCACTTCTTGACTGGTATGTTACTATAACTTATTGTTTTTAAGAATCCGTTTTAATCAATGAATTCATCTGCACCCATGTATTTATAGAACAAAAATATTTAATGGTTTTGCGGTTTTGTGGTTTTGGGGTTGCAAGTACCCTCTTGACCCCTGCAACCCATCACCTCACCCCATGCCAATTAACTGGACTTCACAACCCCACTGGTCAAGCGGACAGAGAGTTAATGATTAACCCATAGTGCCTTCACATTCCCTGAATACACTCCCATAAAATGCCTCCCAAAGACTGACCATTATTTATGACACCAGCTATGTCAATATATGGTTTACATTATAGCATTTAGAGTGATATTAGGGGTGTTCACACTAGGAATCCAAAGTGATGTTGATCGGGATCTGAATATCAATGTTATTTAGTCAGCGTTTGCACTAGAGAGGTGATTCAAATCGCAATTCAGATTTGGAGCCTAGAAGGACTGACAGGAGCGCTTTTCCACATTGCTAAATAAAGGAAATCAAAATCAACAAAATATATATAAGAATTAAGCAAAATTACATGGTAAAATACTTCTCAGACAGCCAATAAGTATAGGAGATTGCTGTATCAAAACAGCCACTAAACACATGCACTCGTATGGCAGATAGCTCCCTGAATGTGCAGTGCATTATGGGATTAGATACATTGATATCCAAATCACCCTACAGTTTGTACTAACATGGACAGGGTGATATTGCCGAATAATCACACTACGAAGTGTGATTTTGATCGTGATCCGAATCACCAGAAAATTGTGTCCGCACTACAAATTACCATGATCCTGACATCGATGTAAGGATCGCGGTAATTGGCCATAGTGCAAACGCCCCTATCATTAGGAACACAGTCGAGAGTTGACCATGCACCTTGGCGCTATTGGTATGCAGGGGAATTCTTGACGTGTTGTAAAAGAGACTTGCTTCTGTTTTATGAGCTCGTTAATTAATCAAGACCTGTTCACATTAAGAATTTAATCCCAATGCCAATGCATTTATTGGTTTTCTCTTGGGTAAAACTTGTGAAAAACACTAACACAGGTGTCAGCATCATGCATTATAATGATCCTTGATTGCATGTGCCAGGCTCGTGTCAGACACTGCACTCCTGAGTTTTACAAAAGGAAGACTTAATTTAGTGTGCAGGCTTATCCGTAACGCTATAAAGTATTACATTTGACATATATATATATTAGATTAAGAAATATTGATGTGGAGGGGTTAATCATTTGAAGATTATTCTACTTGGTCACAAGTCCATTTTGCTTTTTATTTTCAGTGTGAAATGGTCCATTGATTTGAGACTTGAAATGACTGTCAAATAGTTTAGTTTACTTCTCGTTACCTCCGAATCTACAAATTACTGAATGTAACACACTAATCTTATCTGGCTAGGTTTTGAGCACTCAGTCCAACGGGATATGCTTTCTTGATCTGAAAGTGAACTTGTGAAACGTGGTATCCAGGGAAAGTGTTTACAAACTTCACATTGGTTTCACCTCTTTATGGTGTTATAAATGATGTGAAAGAAGTCTTGATTATTGCAATTATGTGACGCTCATCGGGGAACTGGTTCAAAGGTCTCCATAGGCTAAAGAAGGAGTTAAATGCTGCCAGGTTTGGGAGTTTCTTTATCACAAAATGTGCTGCCTTAGAATTGGAAGATGATGGTATTTTATTCTCATCTTGGATCTAAAGTTTTAGGTTCAATCCCAGAGAAGGACTATCAATAGGTGATGCACCATTCATATGGAATTTAAAAATGCTGATAGGTTCGGAGTAAACATATCTTCAAAAGTTTTGTCACCAATTTGGAGAATGATAGAACTTTATTCTTATTATGGATTTAAAGTTGATGGTCCTATCAGAGAGACAAGCTATCCCATCTGATGATTGATGCATATGATATTAATCAATTTGCTACTGAATTCTTTAATTCCCTTGTACTTTGTACAGGGACTTACTACAACTCCAGTAGTCAGTGGTTTAATTGAGTATGGTTAATTGGATAAAATACAATCAAAATAGCACATGGAATCTCACATGGATGCCTGACCCTAGAATGAACTTTGTCAAGACTGACATCACACTTGTTTGAGATGTTGCTATGCTGGATGACTCGAACTCCATCAACATTTTAATGTGCCTCGATTATGGATGTGCTTCCATTTGTTTTAAGTCTTTAGGAATTGATTGTGGTCTTTGGGAAGACTCGGAATCGGATTTCACATTAATGTTCACGTGATGGCATCCACGTGTTAACATTAATGATCCTTTCAGTGGCGGACATCTAAATGTTTATTGTACAGTGCTCTTACAAAGACAAGGAGTGACTGCGATGGATGCAAATTTATGTTTGTGTAAATATTTTTTTAACTGTGTTATCTAGAACTATTTTGGGAAACCAAATGGATTAATATACGACTGCATTAACAATAGAAGATCCAACTTGTGGACTTGGTCTTATCAACCCTTCAACATGATGAGAGGATGAAATCGTGATAAAAATCCTGAGACTGATATATCCAATACTTTGTGCATTTGTGGAGAAATGGTCACATTTGGAAAATCACTGTTACATACCTATATTGTACTATCGGAATGAAATCTATTCACCTCAGTTCAAACTGGAATATTGTAAATAAGCCAATATTTTCGCATACAGACATTTTAATGTTTGGGAGCATTTTTTTTTGACATTTTTGCATGTTGTTAGTTTTGCATTTAGACAGTTTTTGTATGCATATGAATATGCATCATACGGAGTGGAAAGTTTCTGGAGGCTCGGACTGCAAATTCACAGTTTGTATAGTACTTATGGTTTGAAGACATGAATTGATCTACAATTTACCTAGAGATTTGAGGATTTGGTTATCTATTCATTTTTTGAAAATTCTGATATCGTTCTCAGCAATGCAGCTGTATTCCTTGTTTACAATGTCCGTTAGTGACAATGCCTCACTCCTGCTCCCAGTCGACCCCTGCATTTCCGACTTGGAGGCCACGATCATCGCGAGCATCGTCTCTCTCCTCACAATCATCATCTTCATCGGTAACACCATCGTCATAGTCGTAATCTTACGGACACACGCAACGCAGCACTCAGGCTATATCTATACCTTGAGTCTGGCTTTAGCGGACCTTTTTGTTGGATTCATGAGTCTGATTCATGTCATGATTTATTTCATGGACATCACGTCGACTACATACTGCCTCTGGGAGGTTGTCATGTTCGTATCGTCGACAAGCGCGAGTATATCCAGTATTATTTGTATCGCGTTCGATCGCTACCTCGCCATCACCAAGCCTATTTTGTATTATACGCGTGTTCGTGGGAATACCGGGTATGCTAAAACTGCTGTGGTGTTTGTTTGGTTCTTATCGTTGCTTTTCGGGTCGTTACCGCTCCTAGGCTGGAGGACGTTTAATTTCATCCCGTGCAGACATTGCTGGTTCGCGAACATTCTGCCCGCGAGCTTCGTCATCACGCTCTTCGTCATGCAGTTTGTCGTCCCCGCAGTCGTCCTTGTCTTCTTCTACGGCAGCATGCTGCACGTGTCACTACGCCAGGCAAACCAGATCGCCGACCTCGAGGGCAGCTTCCATCCCCCGTCGCGCTGGGAACCGCGGAAACGAGCCGTCATCACACTCTCTCTCATCATGGGGTGCTTTTTTGTGACGTGGGGCCCGTTCCTCGTGACGCTCTTCACCCATATCATCACGCAGGACTCTCAGTTCAAGATCGTCATCCATTCTTATCTCTTCATCCTCACCATCAGTAACTCTTGCGTCAATCCTCTCGTCTACGCCTACTGGAATCGAGAATTCCGCAGTATATTCAGCAAGTGGTTCGTACAGGAAGGAAGGAGAATTCGGCATTCGCTTGCGAGTATGCCAAACAGGAGAACTACAATCACTTTTATTTCAGGAAATTTCGGCTTTCCAACGACTAGTACAGAATGATGCAGCTTTTACTCTAATGCTTATGTGAAATATCTCTGACTTGTAGAAGCTGAATATAGCCAATGGTTAGTTAAAAAAGATGGGAAAAATAGAATAAAACAGTAGACTGTACACCTCCTAACATGTGATTGCTCAATTTAGAAGGAGAGTCTACCCAAAAATGATATTTGGTTAACAGGAACAGAAAAATCAGAGGAACAAACTAAAAAAATGTCAGACTACTTATAAAAAAGTTATGAATGTTTGAATATTTAGACAAATTGGTCACTGATTACATCACAGGCACACAACTGACTATCTAATATATTAATATCGATGTTATAAAATGTCACTTTTTCTCAAAAAATATGATTTCCTCAACGTGTAGATCCCCTGTTTCATACAATTTTGTATCTTTCTGTAGAAATGGTTAATTCTGCACCATAAATATAAAGAAAATTCTGAATAGTAGTAGTACACCTGTGATGTCATCAACTTGGCAACATGTCGGAAAATGTTCACTGATTTGCTCTTTTTTCAATTCTTGAAAAAACTTTTGTTATTACTGTTCCGATTTTCTGTAAACTTTTTTGTTCTGCTCACCATTTTTTTTCTGCTCCTGGAAAAAAATGTATTATGTTTGAATAGACTCTTCTTTTACAATTTGATTTAAAGCTATCCTTGCAGGATCCGCAGAACTGGGGTGGGAAGCCTATGGGAGTGTGTAGTACACAGCCTCCACCTTTTTAGAATGTTCCGCAATGCCTGACTTACAATGTATTACCATTATTACTCATGGAAGAAAAAGGAGAAAGGAATACTTAGCCCAGTTGATAATGGTTCTACCTTCCCATGTCCAGTGGAAATACCTCAAGAGTAACAGTCGTGCAAGTTTAACAATTACATGTACAGTGGAATCTCGCCATAAAAAGATCTGATCTGATATAAAGAGGTAAAAATTCTGATCTCAGCTCATAATAACTTGTTGTTTTTAACTCTACCATAAAGAGATTACTGCTACCGGTATAACAAGGTATTTAATAGTGATAGTCCCAATCACCTCATTATACTGAGTTTCCACTGTACACTACCGGTATATTCATTTTCACACAGGAGTAATTTCAGATGTTATGAGATGTCAATCACTCCACTGCACATTCTGAAAAGTTAGGCCACAAGTGAAGCAAAACAATTAGAAAATGGGTCATAACAATTTTGTTTAGTAGTGTAATCGCTATTCATGAAATTCAAGAAAACTAATGACTGTATTATATTCTACTAAATTTTATGTTCCTCATACACATTTATATCTTTATCCAGGTGAATCTGCTACTAGCTGCTTCTCCCTAAGACGCCAAACACATCTTTAGGGTACCTCTCAGGACGACATGAGATGGCTTCACACTTAATGACGTTTAAATCAGCTAGATTTGTATGTAATAATAATAATAGGTTCATTTATATAGCGCAATATATGCATATACTCTACTGCGCTTGATACTAGGTACCATATTATTACCCTGGCTATAACTGCCGAGCAAGCCAGTTAGGCGCTCAAGCATTCCAGGGAATAAATTCCTGCCAGGTACCCATTTTCATCTGGGTTTAGTGCAGCACAGTGTGGATGAATTTCTTGCTGAAAGAAATTAACGCCATGGGTAGG
>BQKZ01000790.1:103573-118114 GCA_036244855.1 Temnopleurus reevesii
GGGTTTAGGTTCAGGGTATGCATTGCAGTAGTTACACAGAGTGCATGCATTAATGATCTGTCATAATAAAACAAATTTCAATATCACATTTCGTTTATAATTTGGAATAATGGGAGTGAACTTGTTGATGAATCATTTGAAAATGTATACAGCCCAAATGAAGCGATGAACAAATGCATAGATTCAAACGGGCAAAATGTTCCCTACAGCAGTATGTTTTGGTATCATAATAATAATAATAGATCATTATTAAAAATGAAAAAAAAAGTACTGGCATTTGTCATGAACTGCTTGTATATTTTTGTGTGATACTTGTTACTATTTGTGCTGTATGAAAAATTGTAAATAAAAAAACACATCTAATTTGTTCATAATGACCAAGGTGTGTAATAAATACACAATACTCTAATTTCCCAAGCTCTATTTGTAGAACTTCAAAGTTTGTTGAGTATATTGAAAGTGTAAATAATTTAAATTCCATAAATTCATCATTTCATCCACAATTAGGTATAATTGATAAAGCTATTCTTCTCTTTTTCTCCTTCTTTTGAAAAGATTTTTGGAAATGTAGACAATCATAGGAAGCCCTATGCTAAAATTTTAATTTGAATGACTTTCCAATGCATGGCTTATGACAACCAACACCGAATGTAAGTGCAAATGCAAATTTGGAATTAATAACAAAGTGTGCCGTGCACATCACCATAACAACAAAAACAAAAACAATTTGGGTGCTATTTTAATAAACCGACCTCCGTCCATGATTTCTACTCGATGAGCTACAAGTCAAGGAAGAGATTAGAAACATAGAAAGAGAAGAAAAAGAACAAAATTATGACTAAAAATCATCAAATATACAAAAATCTAACCCAGAGTCATCCAGCACTACACATAAAGACCAAAATTCTGAAGTCCGGTTTATATTCAACCCAACACACCGAGAATAGCTTAATTCCTTCTATTTTTATTGAACAAGAAAGACAGCTCATATTTTACCCCATGAAAAGTGTACAATCTGGGCATTGAAGAAAGTTTCTAGCCCAGTCTAGTCTATTCCCTGTACTCAAGATTTACAACCTTTTGTAAAGGGCTATGAATTTTTAACATTGATAGACAAATTCTCAGCCGACACATTCCAGTTGAATCCCATTGAAAGCGAGCTTCGATTGGGATTTAGGTCAGTGAGTCGAAGATAAACGAGACTTCAGAATTTAGCCCAAGAGATACACGCAGGAATATTCCCATTGGAAAGCAAAGATGCACAATGTTTCTTGGTAATGCACAGATTTAATATTGAATTTGTTGAGTGCCAAAGCAAATCTTGAATTCTGAGCATTCATCATGACTTATCAATAGTCAAACCAAGACAAGAGCAATGTAATTATACAAACATATAAGGACTGTGCATTACAAGTCAATATCTTTTTTGCCACCCAAGTAGGAAAATTCGTGCAAACAATCCCTCCACCACTATAAACATTCTCTACAAATATGCATGAAACTTGAAATTATGGACTGATTCAATTGCACAATTCCCTTTTTCATACAATTAACAACAACCACTAAACCAGGAAGACCAAACCTCATTGTCCAAAATTGTGCAATTTGAGAATCATTCCATAAAATTTCAAGTTTCATGCATACTCACTTAGCATTCAGTTTCTGCTAGACGCTATTGTTCTGCAAAATGTTTATTTTTTTGTTCTAAGAAACAAGGATGGCCTGCAGAAAATGAATGTGACTTACCT
This sequence comes from Temnopleurus reevesii, assembly GCA_036244855.1. Classification (NCBI taxonomy): domain Eukaryota; kingdom Metazoa; phylum Echinodermata; class Echinoidea; order Temnopleuroida; family Temnopleuridae; genus Temnopleurus; species Temnopleurus reevesii. The sequence goes on from BQKZ01000790.1 coordinate 105,322, forward strand.
TAATGCATGGAAGGCAGCACGATGAATTAGTTTGAAAATATTCTTTAAAGATGGTGAGCATCAAATATTGGTATCATTAATGATATCTCAATTCCTGGAATCATAATTTTGTATTTAGCTCTTTATGAATCAGTGATGCAATTATCATTATTACCATCTGTTCAAAGTAACAAAACATAATGAAATTTGCTGCAAAATTCTTCTTTGAAAAAAAAGTCATGATTTTTTTTTTCCAATAATTTCCTGTGAAATTCTATCAAATGGATTAGAGACTTTTCTTCTTATGTAAAATTGATTACATTTCAATTAGTATAGTTAATGGAAAACCCCGATTTGCTGGACTCTATGTTCTAATCTTCCATCTTTGATAATTGGATAAACAACGAAAATAGATGAACAAGACAAGATTTGTTCATGCCCACTTAAAATCAGTAGAACAGAGCTTTTCGCTTTATACTTTGATAATTCATGAAAGTCAAAAGCATCCCATGATTGTCATCTTGCTGCCTTCCAGCATAAAACCTGTATGAGGAATGAAAACAATGTGGTATACAACACTACATGATCCCTATTGTTACAACACATACCTTGCACTGTGGTGGATGGTAAGCAATGAATGGTTCAGATTTCAAATGTTGCAGCCATACCATGTTGAAGAAGATGAAAATTTCATGACATGTGGTGAGAAATATTTACGCATGAATATTGCAATGGGGAAAGAAATACATGATATAATACCATTTTCATATTCAGCTGTTTCACCATCTAGGATTGGAACAGCAAGGTTATATATTTTACACAACAAAATATTCACACATGTATGAACATGTATGAACCAGTAACTCACTTTAAAATCAACAATACACTGTAGCTAATTTAGGGATAAATATATGTGACCATTATATTGCGCTATAAATCATTCTGAACAATTTTTTGTGTGTGCAATAAAATAAACTGATATTTCACACAATGAAAAGCTACACATCAAAATTGGGTTTATGATTCTAAATATTAAAGCTATTGATTGATAATTTTGCTTTTTAAGAATATTCAGAGTNTTTGCTTTATTACTTGGGATCAATTGCCAGTGTACTCACTCTATGTATGCTTTTGTTTAGTGAGCCACAAAAGCTGCATCATGAAAACACATAGATGTGACTATCTATTGAACACATCTCCTATTTAACGGTGACAACGCCTCCTGATCTCTTGGCAAGTTTACGATCGACGACCTTCTGTTTGAGCCTCTCGTTCTTGCGGACAGCGTTTTGGAGTTTGATGGAGGGGCGGAGGTTCTCGAGTTTAGGCGACTTGGAGAAGGCTTTCTGGTTGAATATCTGATCCATTACCATCCTAGATGGAATAAACAGAACAAGGGAATTAAGATCACACTCCTATGATGAGAATACTTAAGAGATGCGACTGGATGATGTGGAAATTTTTTTGAAAGAATCAAGAACTTTCCTAAAATTGGGTCTCTGCTTTGGTACATTTGTATCTAGCAGGTATCTCAGGAAAAAGTTCCCCAAACCAGGAAATTTGCTGAGGAGTCGCATCTCTGATGTAGAAGATGAGTAAAGAGTAAAGAAATCTGAGGCACAAAAAGGTACTGGACAATTGAGCTCTGTCCACATAAGAAAGATGCAAGTATCACATTTAAAGTAACAAAAATTGTGCAGAGCATGAGTTTAGAGCTTCTCATAGAAGCCAAGAAAATATGTGGATCACATCCCAATGCTGCCACTGGTATTTCAATGGAGATGTTAAAAGTCTAGTAATATATTCTGATTAAAAGTGCCCTATGGCCAGCTTGATACATTTTATGAACAATAATTTTTATGCCATACATTCAAATTTATCAACTGCTTGATCGATATTAATGGTGGTAGGAAAATATGGGTTGTTTCTCAGATCTAGATTCCAACATTATTTTGAGTGTTTCCTCCAGATATAATATTGGAATGTTTTAAAGTAAAGAGTGATTAAAGAGGAGAAATCTGTTTGGCTTGAGGCAGACTTTTTCTAATTACATGATATTTCACTGATCAAAATCGGGCGTTGCTATCATATCATGATCGATTGCCTATAGCGGTTAATCTGTAAACCACTATCAAAATTATTTTCTCATCTAAGTCTTATTAGGAGAGCAAATTCATGTGCAAATTGAAATGTGCATTTGAATTTGCAAATGATTTGTGCTTGAATTTCAATTGATTGCGAAATCTAAAATAAATTAGACAGGCTGAAATCCTACCAAAACTGATACTTACTGGACATATGTCTTAACTTCTGCGATGTAAAGCATGTCCCTATCAACGACCTTGGGAGGGACTTGATCAGGTCCAACAAGCTGTGTGGGGTGGGGGACAGAAATATAAAGACATTATTTATCAAGGGAAAACTTGATATAACTAAGATAACCACATTCTATAACTTAAAAAGAATTGTTCCATGCATATTTAATAATGCACTGAGTGATGTGATTGTGAGATAGATGCGTTGTGCATCCATGATGTATCTTTAACAAAATAGGCAAGATGGTACAGTCCATGATGCCTAAGTCGAATCTATTGGGGCTGAAGAAATAGCTTCTACGTAAAAGGGATAGAACAAAAGAATATAAAGAAAAGGGGACTTGAAAAGACCTTTGCCTGAGCCGATTATTTGTATTATGAAAGGTCAATGTTGGCAAANAAAAGCTACACATCAAAATTGGGTTTATGATTCTAAATATTAAAGCTATTGATTGATAATTTTGCTTTTTAAGAATATTCAGAGTGCCTTGCAAAGCCAACTTCAAGGGGATTTAATGAACATTCTTTTAAAGTTCAGTTCATGTTTTAAAATGTTAGAGCTTCTGATTGAATATTATTCTGACCAATTTTTTTGTGCAAAAAATAAACTGATATTTCACACAATAATGAAAAACTACACATCAAAATTGGGTTTATGATTATAAGTATCAACACTATAGATTGATTATTTTGCTGTATAGGAATATCTAGGGCGCTTTGCAAAGCCAACTTCAAAGGGACTTAATTAAAATTCTTTTATAATTAATGTAAATATAAGCTTGCAAAAGTCAGCGAAAGAAGAATTGGGGAGCAAGCTATAACTGGCTTGATTTTGTTGATTTGTACAGGGATTTGTATGGCCACTGCACAGCATATACTAGATGGAGTGTCATGATATAGGGATGCCAATCACTATGTAATATGGATAAGATAATCAATAAACAGGAACTCCGGAAAAAGGTCTGCAGCCTGCAATTTTTTCCAGTAAATAAGTGTAAGCCTATGGGAGCATGTAAAATTAGTGATACACAGCCTTTTCAAAACGTTTAATGATCCCTGATAAGCAAAAACTAGACCAAATACTTTCTCAATACAGCTGGAAGGACAACACATGCCATTTCTTCAGTGACTCATTCACAAAGAGAATATATTTCATCAGTATTCTTTAATGGTTGGCATCCTGTAAATGTACGATGTGGAAATGCCAACCATGACAGAATATTTATTACATCAGATATTAGAATGTGAATAGCAAAAAGAGCTGAATAAATTATTTTTCCCCCTGACAGAAAGCATGGTAATGACATTTTACTCGGTCATTATGTGAGGAAGTCAGCACTGGATTTACATGAGAATATACCTCATCAATATTCTGTAATGGTTGGCAACCCTGTATATCTAGCATGAATCATTTTGATTCACATATCAAGGAATCCGCAAGACAAAAGATTTCATAGGCTTGTGGCTATGAATAAAACAAATCGCACACGTTACAACTGATTTACAACCCAATTTGGGAAATATATCACAGTGTATTCAGTCATTTTGGCAAATGAAATCTCCCAAACCCTTGGTCTTCTGAACCCTCTTACGAATACTGAATATATGATTGTAATGTGTTAATCAGCTTTATACTGCATATAACGAGCAAATCAGTTTCAAACTGCAGATAATCCTAATACTGCTCTTACTATTCCGACTCGGATTTCCTTCTGACGAGAAAGGTTGCATTATGCCACTTTTTCAATTTCATAATTTCTCTGATTATCCAGAACTTAAATCATAGATTTTCTTTGTGTTTGAAAGCTACTGAAATATACAATTACACTTTCTTCTAAAATCAGATTGTAGGCCAGTCGTAACATGCATGATAATGTTTGTTGTCTATCATCAAGGGTCATAGGCCTATGAAATGTTTTGTCCTATGATTCATTGATATGTGGATGACACTTTTTTCTAACACATTTGACTTGATAAGAGAAATTCAAATAATACTTACAGGCGTAGAAGTTAGCTTGATTGGTTCCAGCTGCCCTCTGCCGCGCCATCTCCCTATCCCTCATCCTCTGAGCGGCCCTCTCCTTAGCGGCCCGCCTGGCCTGCTTGCTGCCGTAGGGGGCATGCGGGGCGATGTCAATCAACTCTTCTGATGGGTAGTTGGAAAGGGGCGTGTTCTCCATCGTGTATTCGACTAGATCTTGGTTTTCTCTACAGCAGAACAGCTATATAAAGGAAAAAATACATTAGAAAGAGCTTTTATTAGTGGGCGTAAGCGGCAATGTCTTTTAATTTCATTTTTTACCGATACTCAGTACGAGCTGTGTTTTCCTTTGTCTATTGAACAAGATCTTTTTTTTTGTCTGATGCAGGAGAACTATATGAAACTCCAAAATGGAAAACAACTTGTTATTTTCATTTGCAAACTGTAAGCAGAAAAAAGAAATACCAACATTCTTATCTCAGTTTTCATTCATTACAAATATTGACCTCAGAGATTAAGCATCATTTTCACATTATTGCACATATGCTCCAGTGTGGAGCTGGAAGAATTGATTAATTTGACTGACATTTTGTTCCGATTCTGATGACTTTGACAATCCCAGAAGCAACAATATGTGCTAAAACCACTCACACCCGTCATTCAATAATGTTTGGGGTGCGGTATTTTCAGAAATTACAAACCTTTGAATAAAAATATTAAAAACTTTCTTAAAAGGAATTCCATGCATTGGGGTTTGCAGCTTAGCGCACAAAGAGCTAATAATTCAGATAGATTTACATCAAGCCATACCTCCGAAGGTGACATCGTTTTTAGCATCTCTTGCGTTGGGAAAGGTTTGGATTCCTTGCCGCAGAACTCGCACACCTCCGCAACCTCTCCAACTGTGGACAATGGGGGCGTAGTACCATCCACATCATCCTTGCTACGACTGGCTTTAACAGCAAGCCTGTTGTAAGGATCATCGTAGTCGTAAAAATCATCATCATCATCATAGTACTTCTTTCGTCCTGTGTTGGAAGGAATTTGTAAATGATAAAAACAAGAAATATAACACAATTATAATTCTTATTTATTTCACTGTAGGAAAGTTCCTTTTTCAGAGAAGTAGACCCTGGTTAACATATTTTTAAACAAAGGAGATAATTAAGCTTTACAAAAGCTGTGAGGATCGATTGGCAAAATGTTCCCAACTTCCCAGCATACTCTCTATATTTTCTTCTGAAGATATCATTCCATTCTTATAGGTATTTTTAGTAATAAAACATCATATTTTGAAGAGCCAGATATGTTGCCAAATGAATGCTGATGTTTATATTTTTTGGTTATCCATTTGAATGTGTTTTTTTCCTGTTCACATTAAAAGTATTCTGAAATTCTTATCTAATAATAGCAAGCATTTCTTATTCTAAAAAAATCATATAAAAAGGAAAGATACAAAAAAGAAAGGCGGAGGATAGAATATATTAAGAAATTGGGGGCTGCAGGGAAAGAGGGTGGAGGGAAGGAGGGAGGGAAGGAGGGAGAAAAGGAGGGAGGGAAGGAAGGAGAAAAGAAGGGAGGGAAGGAGGGAATAAGGGAGGGAAAAGGGCACTGGAGGGAAGGACAAAGAGAAAGAGGGAGGGAGGAAGGGAATGAAAGATCAAGAGAAGCAGGAAGAGGAGAAGCAGAAATATAGGAAGGAAGAAAAGGAGTAAGGGGATGTAGAATGAGAGAAAAATATAATGGAGAAAATGAGTGGATGGAATGAAGCATGAATCAATGCTGGAGCAACTTGAGTGGTTAACACTCCAGACACGTTGAGAAGACTCTATGTCCGAGAAGACCTTATGTACAAGCTTGTCAGCTTTTTTCTCAACAACTTCATCACACCATCAGCTTGGCCAAGCAGAACCCGATCTCAACAGAGGAGTAGTGCCATGTACTAAGTGCCTCACTTGAGGACAGAACAGCACCGAAAATCTTTCACTCTCTTCCTCCATGAGAAAGATTTAATCTGAAGAAAAAGAAGAAGAAGAAAACAAAGAAGTCATACCTCGTATCCTAGCCTCCAGTTCCTCATCCTCCTGCTCGCTCAGATCAGCCGAGTCGAAATCATTGAAGTCGATGTCAAGCTCCTTGCCTTTCACGTGAGCGGCATCTCTAAATTTCTTTGAGATGGGCAGCTGTTCCGATTCTCGTTGGTATTTGATGATCTGTGGAGGACCTATCTTGGGAATGCCTTGGTCTGATTGGCTGATGTCTTCGTTATCAGAGAACTACAAAAGACACGTAATGATGAAATGATTAGGCTCTTTTATCAATAATGGTCCACTACAGCTTCGATTAGAAACTCTCTATTCTGATTATCTTGTAATGTGCATTTGAGTATATATCCATGTTCAAATTGTGCAAAGTGACATAATTACCAACGACATAACAGATCTTAGCATGGCAAATTCAAAATCTTATCACCCGACTTTGATCACAAAACATAATTAATGAGTGACTTTTTTGTGGATTTTGGCTTCTCAGAGAAATCTATGGCAATAGGCATGTTATTTAAACATGATTGAAAAGACAAAAAAAATGAACAAAACAAAACAGCACATAAATATTGTTTTTAATTCAAGTTAGGGGTAAAAAGAAATATTTACCTCTGAGTCAGAGTCCAGCTTGAGGGGTGGTACTGCATCCTTCTGTTCTTTGGTCTCCCCCTCCCCATCGACGACTTCAGGGTATCTACTGCCATCTCTTGATTGAAGCCTCTCACCATGAGACGCTTTGCTGCTGGAGGAAAGTGCTGACTTGATTGGACGTTCTGTAGGAGTCTTGGGTCGTAGGGTAGCTGCAAAGGAGCAAATGAGAAATATCCCTATGTTTAGTTGAATGGGTTTATTTTAAAAAGTTTTCACATATAAATTCATTGTTGGGGACTTTTAGTCCAAATTCCATATTTACAACCATTCACAGATAGGCTCATCAAGTTAGTAACTCCAGGGGGGTGTTTCATCAAGATTTGTCGCAACGACAAGGAGTCATTTTCCGACAGTTCCCATAGCAACTGACAGCGGTAGTGCTTTTCATCCAATCAAAATCAAGGAATTTGTCAGCGCTGACTAATTGTCTCTGCGACAAATCTTGATGAAACATCCTCCAGTTCTACATGTAATGCAGCAGCAGACATATCAATAATCATAGAAAATTAGATTTTTTCCCTCTTTTTTTTAACATTTTAGTAGAAAGATTTCCCTAACACCACTGTTGACAGGCAACGATGTAAAATTTACCTCCTATACTGGCAAGTTCCTCTTCCGTCTTCCCTAGAAACTGAATCATCTGAAGCCAGCTCCATTCAGTCTCGGTTGCACATGATATCGTGACCTTCTCGCGTCCATCTGCCTCTAAGACCTTATGAATCTCTCTGACGGCAGGAGACTTTATGTCCTTCTTCCGCTTAGCAGATGATGCAGGAGAGCGAGACCTGAAAGATGGAAATACAATTAAATTCAATGGCCCGTATTCTGATGTCAGGTTTAACTTAAACTAGAGTTTAAATCCGTGGTTTAAGTATGGAAAGCCAAACGAGGCTTGAATCTTTAATAGTCGGAGGTTAATTTACCAGCACATTTGGTACTCAAAGTATCAAAAACTGTCTTGGAATAAAAACTTGAATAGTTTTATCCATTACTATAGCATGAGGAAAGAGAGCGGTTAACATGAAATATATATTGTTTAAATAAAGATATGGCACTTTGGGCTACCCATACTAAAACCACAGATTTAAACTCTAGTTTAAGTTAAACCCGACATCAAAATACGGGCCAATAAGATTAATAATGAGGAAACTGGGCATTTTCATACATGCATGCATGTAGCTTCAGTTCTTTTCACTAACATTTTGGGGCCACTTTTCACTACTGACTATAATTGCAAATGAATAACTGCTGATGGCTCGAAGCATTTTTCATTGAAAACAGGTCATCTTAGCAGGTGTGCTCCTTTTCGGTCAAGAAAATAAATTTGCATTTATGTTCATTTCTGCTAGCTTTTCTATTGAAAAATCCTGCTCTTACATTTTATTTCACATAAACTATTTCCTGATAAGACCTATTATTGTCCATAGGATGTTTCCTAGATGCAGTACAGCGTATCTCTGATAATGTTTTAAGGAAGAAAACTGTGTAATTATCTGTGAGTGGGAGATGCAAATTGGAAGACGCTAACAGAGGCACAGTACCCCTAATTCCAAAATTACTCAAAATAAATAAAATGCTATTTGAATAAAAAGGGAAGGGGAAAGAGAAAAATGTTTACCTTTCAGCCCCATCTTTGAATGAAACAGATCTTTCTGAGCGAGCTGACATCCTTCCTACACTGGTAAGAGTTTCTTGGTCATCTTGCTTTTCTCTTGATACAGATAATTTTGATAAATCTGTTTGAGCAGTAAATGAAGTAAAACCATATATATTGAATGACTGTAATGCAAAAAAAAAAAACTATACAGATATTGAGTCTTCAAAATTCCTTTTTGTGGAACTGAATTTATGTTGGTACTGATTGGGTATAGGTACAATTGCAAGAATGTGATGTAAATCCTACCATCTCCCCCTTCAAGGTGAAATCTTTTTCCTTCAAATTTTGGGTTATTTGATAATCAAAGCCTAAGATTGTTGTTTTTGAAGGATTTTACTTCTTATACATGTACATCAGCCAATACATTGGTAGCTTTCATAATGCATTTTCCACATAATTTTATAGCAACTTATATGAAATAGAAACAAAGTTATATACTGGTAGATATTCAAACGATAAACACTCTAAAATCCCAATTTAATTACTGCATGCGGTATCGGTACTGGTATCTTACAGATCCAAATTAACCTTCCAACATCTACTTGTTTTTATGCAGTAAAATTGCAGTAATACTGCAGGTGGAAGGTGTTCATAAAATATTTACACTTACCAATTCCATTTTGTTGTGCTGCAGCTGGGTCTGAACCTATGGGTGGGAGGGGTTCTCTCTTTCCACTTCCAGTTCTTATATCATCTGGCTTTGGTGTTGTCCCATCCGACATATTTCCTAATCCTGACTTTCCTGAGCATAACCTCACTGGTGTAACACTCCCCGGAGTTCTAACTGGTCCCAACGACCCTCTAGACAGTGGGCGGTCCCGCGGCCCAGAGGTCGGACTACCCTGTCGCGATAGGGACTTCTCTTCCAACACAACGCTCTGCTCGTGAAGTCGTAAATTTTCAACAGTTAAGGCCGAGCCCGGTCGTTGCAGCAGCGGGCTGGGAGATGGCGTGCTTCGTGGCATGACGTCCGTTGCACCGACCTGGCTGGCGGAAATGGAAGCCCCGTCGATCTCCGACTCCGTGGGGAAATTGGACACGATTTCATTCTCTTCCTCCTCCATGATGACGTCCGTCACGATAGGATCGATGTCGCTCATATCCGTCATCTTGGTGAGAAGTTTGTCTTTACTTTATTCAGAAGAATCAAAATGTATCTGTTCCATGATAGTCATGATGATTGGGAACACAGGTTTTTGTAACCTCCTCTCCACTTGGGCATGGCTATAGAAAAAAAAGACAGAACACATCCATACAGTTAATACAATTTGGTCCAAGACTAACGATTCAGGAATATGAAAGGGTTGAAGATTTGGTCAATCAGAATTATTTCCATCTATTGGACTTGGAATAATTCAGTTTTATCAAATAACGTTGGCAAACCCGGAGAATAGCGACCAGGTGCGCGCAATGTATTCAATTTGTGTGCAATCCTATGGAAGCGTGCGGTAGTGCGTCGGCGATGATTTTTGCACCAGATTCGACCACCAAACATTTGGTAAAGTTGGCTAAGTTTACACTTTTTAACACCAAAATTGATTAAATTTTCAAACGATTTCTTGAAATATTGAAGGAGGGGAAAGAAAATAACATTTAAACCATTATTCTGTTTATAAAATGTAATAAAAGTCGCTTTTGGACTTGTTTTGTGGATGGTTATACCTGTGTGTATTTTGGACTTCTGCCGCCGATGTTTGCAACTTTTACATGGCGCGCGCACGCAATCTGGTCGCTATTCTCCGGGTCTGCCATAACGTTGACCCATTGACTATGGGTCAATTATGTGAAATTCAACTTTTTGAGAGTGGAAAATACTCTTGAAAATGAGCGAAAGTGTAGGCCTATCTAAAGATAAAGATTGTTCACCAGCATTATCAATATCAGACTTCAGAGTGTTTTCCATATGGTAAGTTACTACTACATGTACCGTATGAGCACCAGTTTACGGCCGCTTAAGCAGTTTTGCTCTTCCACAAGTCACAAGATCCAGCATTTCAAGTTTATTTTCAGATCATAATTTAGCCGAAATTCTGGGCTTTAAATTGATGTGCATAACTTAATGAATGGCGCCCGTATATTNAATGTTGGATGAATCTTAATTAAGTTAAGATAACCTTAATAAAACACTCCCCCAGAAATCACCTCCATTTCCAAGTTTCATAGTCTAGAGAATAAAAAATCTAACTTTTTACCAGGATTACTCTCATGATAACCTTCTCAGCTAGGAGAGTCGACCTAAGTCACCTAGTTACTAATACCATGGAGAAAATTTGCATGTCCAGGAAACCATACCAAATTCCATCCTCTCTTAAGTTTGGGCCTTGAGTTTTGGCGTTATGCTTTGCCTTTTTTCAGTTGAGTCACTTGACCCGTTGAGTTTCCTGGTTTGAGAATTTGGGCTTTGCTATCAATTTTATCATCAAAGTCAAGATCGTTGAACAAACAAGTTTATTTTTCACTTTGTAGGAAATTGGTAGGTTTCTACATTGAATATTAAGTACACTGCTCGGTTTAGTACTTACGAAAAATCCGGCTCACAAACAGCAATTAATCAAGACGTCAAAGAAATAAAGTCGTCGCCTTCGCGTCGCCGGGCGTCAAAAATAAGTTTATCGATGGTCGAGAAATTCTAACATCACCATATTTCCAACGATGGTGACGCCGACTCCTCCGGGGGTCTTTATCTTGAGTATCCGCTCCGATTTTACGAAGTGCTGTTGTTTGCAGCGCTGGTCATGGTGACTGTCATATGATAGCAAGACGCATCCTGATTGGTCCATTATTCAGCAGAAGACTTTTAGACTTATTTGCTGTTGTTGATGTATATATTTGTAATGTTCGTATTATTATTACTTTTTAAAAGTCAAATGGAAGTCTATTTCGTCAAAACTAGTTTTTTCAGGAACTAAAATTTAGATTACTTTTTCATTTACATGTATATTTAATAACATGAAAAAGTTTACGATATATTTTAATAAAACGGCTGTTGTCAAATAAGAGATGATGAAACTATGTCTGAAACGAAAAGTTGTTTTCTAAACGCCTTTTAAAGTGATTTCCTTTTTATTTTTAGCCCGATTCGTCCGAATAGTGGAGAATGTATACACTTAATGTGATTTTGTCGAGTTTGAGGCATGTCCCTGTGAGGTAAGTATGTTTTTATGGCCTTGCTATTTTATTTCCATTTCTCATTGTAGTCCCATGTGCTGAAAATTGTGTGGTATAGATAGGATTGTGATGATGATCATGATGGGCAGCAGACCACGCTTTGCCTTGCCTCACCTCTCATTCTATGTTCCTTCCGCTATTTGGTAGATTCTCGTAGATCATGGTAGAACAGTGTTGCAGTGAGTAGATCCCATTATCATAGAGGTATATAGCAGCCAGTAGGCCATAGCTTAGGCAGATCCGGCAAAGGATAGCCTCGTTGAATAAACACAGTCCAAAGTGGACCAAAGAATGCAAGAAATATTAATAATTTCAATTTTCATTTTATCTTTTTGTCTGTGACTTTGGACAGGGCTTTGCCTTTGCAAAAACTGTAAAAGGTAACATAGCAGTGCAGTGTATAAAAATTCAGAATTGAATGGGAAAATGTCTCAAAACAATTTCTCTCGCCCTTGGCCCTAATTTAGAGTCATAGATTTTTACTTTTTAGCATGACTGAAGATGATAAAGATATATTTGTAGGCGGCATTTTGTCATAAGGGACTGAGGGTGCGCATGCGGGAGTGTGACAGGAGGAAAGAGATGCCCTTTATGATGAGACAGGGAGGAAAAGAGAGATACTTGTATGTAGGGTATACCTTTACGGGAGTACTTTTAGAATCCAATGTCAAAATGTCTGGGGTCGAAGCTTGTATGTCCTGAGCCTGATACGGATACGGAATTGCTTTGGTAAACATAGAGGGCGCTGTCGTTATTTCAAACATAGCCGTATATCAATATTACGGCTATGATCCGTGGGGGACGGGGGCCGGGTTATGTGTAGCTTTTGTAGCAATGGATGAAGGGGGAAATGCGGTATATCTTGAATATGTTTGTCTCGGTAATAGGAGTGTATAACAATTTTTGTATATAGAATGGACATGTCATATAAGTACACACACACGCATGATGTGACTATGGATGATTGTGGTGGCGGGTTGTAAAACAAAGCTTTTTA
>BQKZ01000791.1:8330-37881 GCA_036244855.1 Temnopleurus reevesii
CTACGAGTTATGTCAAACCTGCTGAAGTAACCATTTGTATAGGAAGACCACCTTCCTTAATTTCCCAGAAAGTAATTAACATGTAAATGAACCTGCCTATTGAGACCACCTGCTCACGAAATGTCTCAATTTCTGTCTCGCTTGGGTGTTCTTTAAAGACAGGTTTGACTGAATAAGCAAATGAAATAGAACCTGCATTCGAACGGGGTGGTAATTACACCCCTGGATCTGCCAATGGAATTTCAACTGCCTTATTTAAATTAAGTAAGCTTAAGAGTATTCATGACAGGTATATTTGCCCGGGACTTAAGATGCTTTTTAAGGTCATGTTGTTTTTGTTACATAAAGATGCAGTTTTGAAGAACGCATTCTGAAGTGTGCTCGTTACCCAAGATTTCCATTTATTTGCTCATCATCATAATCATCATCATCATCATCATCGGGTCTTTGCTTTACAACTCGCATAGTTTGAAAATAATCAATACGTAATTTAATCAAATAATCACTCCGTTATTCCAAAATCAATTTGATAAATACATGTTGTTGCATTGTTGTTCTTATTGCTGCTTCATTTGTTTTATTTTTCTACTTTCTGGCATCTTCATGTCAGATTTTTTAAAAAAATGTGTATGATACTTTATATATTTTAATGTGTTCCAGGTCCCCATGGGAGACCAAACGTTGAAAGGACTACCCTGGTGAAACATGAATACGTTTTTATTTCTTTGTATTCGTAAGATTTGTATTCGTAAGATAATGAATCTTAATTTTCCAATATGCGGTTTAGCGGGAAGTTCGTAACATCAAGGGAATGCTGCTCTGGGCTCCGTTACAAAGATTTCAAATCAATCGTACGGTTGGTATTAATCGCAATTCTATGATAAATCATGTGCTAGGTTATACGTAATTGATTGTATATAATTTATATTACAGACACCCATCCTTCCAAAATACAAGAACATAGATTATTTATATAGAGCTAAAATGGGGAAAGAGTATCGTAGCGCATTACAAAATGACAACAATTAGATTACTTGGGCAAAGGTAAGTCTTAATATCACAGTCAAGGCAAGATTCATGTTTGCTTCTTTACTTTGAAGGATATTTATTCATTTGAATGATGTTTATCATGTTGATAGAAAGTTTATGACTGGATGACCTTAATTCGTATCGACCCCTCACCATTGCTCACCGCATCCGTTTAAATCCTACAGGTAATATTGAACGAAATGCCAATCGATGTTCTATTATCATCGTAGTTTTTGAGAATTACTTCGAGAGCGTAAAACACAATGAGGAAATGAATTGGAATCGATGGAACACACATGTAGGCCTAATATTCTAGGCTTTCTTCCTTTTTACGAAGCTAAATTTAACGTCTTTTCTATTAGATATGAATTTATTTCACAGCCTCGGCACCACAAAGAAAAACGTCTATGGCCAGGAAATTTGGGCGTCGATTTTTTTTTCACACACTTCTTATAGCCGTAAAACTTGTCTCTTTTGAATCTCCAGGGGAACCAACAAATCGACAATATATACATTTTTTCGAAAAGCTTTCAGAAAAGATTTTAACTGGAAATTTAAAAAAAAGTGTGTCTGTGTTATAAAGTATGGTACCTTTTCTAAACAATTGTTCTTTTTAATTTCGCCATGACCAGATTATATGCAAGAGGCACTTTGCCGTCTTAAATTAGTAAAACGATCTTTGAAAGTGTTTCGTTATGTACTGGTTGATAATTATGGTGCACCCTCCTCTCAAAAGACCCGAGTGATGTACATAATTGTTAGGAAGAGGACCAACTCGAGATGCATGCTTTATTGTCCACAAACAATGTTGGATACTTTCCAGTATACATGACAAATAATTATGATATGACGTCACTTGGGCAATTCCACGAGAGTGGCCGTTAGCCTAAGATGCCTGAACTTTTTATTGAAATTGCTCGAAATTCAATGCGTTCATGTATAAAGTGGGTGCTATCTGTGGCACACATGAATCATGGAATTTCATCACATTTACTACAGCAAAACGACTCCTAAACCTTTATTCTTTGCGCCGATGTAGGGAGAATAACATTATCTTCTTTTCTGTGAGCAAGATACTGTTCAGCACCCATTTCCGTAAACGAATAAACTACTGAAACCGTACCAGTATAAAGCACAGTTAGTGGTCCTTATTAAAAGATGTATAATATTCCTACCTATTCCATAGGCAACACCCACGACGCTGAGAACCAGCACAGCTACAATCGACGTCCTCATCTCGGAGAGTTATTATTTTCCCGTCAGATCAGATGTGGAATCGAACGTTCTGATGGATGTGTGTTGTATTTCCACCTATAGAGCCCTCCGACTCGAACTCCGGCTTCTAATCGTTACGAGTGATTCGATTTTGGCGTTGGGTAAGGGTTTTTCTATGCCACCCCTATCTTCGTTCTTGACATGCCTCAACGCACATGGAAGAAGAAGACGGCCGGGGCATCCGATTTGTCATGCGTGATGGGCAATTCAAGCCGCGCCCATTTTATTTGTTCAATGGCTTTTCTTCTATTCTGTAACAGGTCGTCTTCACTTTCATCACCAATATCCCCCCCNGTGATGGGCAATTCAAGCCGCGCCCATTTTATTTGTTCAATGGCTTTTCTTCTATTCTGTAACAGGTCGTCTTCACTTTCATCACCAATATCCCCTCCCGCCTCACCATCGCCCCCCGCTCCCATCCAACTCTACCCCCATTCATACTCTCCAACAATCCCTATTGTCACGCTCACAATAGCTCTTTGCATACCCCGAGTACACGTTACAAACTCATCTTGAATAGGTATTTGAGGGCGATCAGATTTTTTTAAGGAGGCTGGAATCATTGCTCCCTCCTTTTGAGATGTAAATTCATTACCTCAATTCGGAATTCGGAATGATTTAGAGAAGAGATAATCTGGACGCGAAGACCGTCATTATCAGTATTTGTCAAGAATTCCAGAAGACTTTCTGAAGAGTCTTTTTGTGGTGGTAGTGTAAATACTTGGAAAAACTGGCGGAAGAAAACACGAAGATGTAGACATTATGGTTAATTCTGATATAATACCTTAACCTATGTTTACCATAGTAAACTCACAAAAAACAAATGAGAGTTTGACATTACTTTACTTCTTCATAGTAAAAACAGAAAAAAAAATGTGATGAATATTGTATTTTCAACTTTGAACTTAAAATGATGTACTTTCTTACTCTGAATACCTCACCATTTTAGTCGTTTTATGAATATATACTCCCGATAGTTTGTTTTTTAATTGAGATTGAATCAAACATAGTATTGAACAAAATTACACCATATTGCATGAACAGATGTGCGTATTATGACATTTCTCTCAGAAAATATAGAATAACTACTGTCATTGAAAGGACCACTTTCGTAATGTATACATTCAAATATATTCATGTTTGTTCCAAGACGAAATTGATAGTACAATAGTCAGAATGCTACTCGCATTCATCAACGTTGCTAGGTTGGACAAACATTCTATCTTGCCCAACCTCGCAACAATACACATTTCTTCTATAGTGATATGCTACTATCTATCATCAGGTGAGAAAACATTTCAACATTGTGCATTTGACTAAGACATGTGCATGCAAATTGAATGCATTACCAAAGTGGTCTCAAAGATCTTTTTTCGATCAATAGCCAAACACGAATGTTCAATTTAATTGATAATTGAAAATTACCCCATTTTTTCTGGATATCGTGCAGTGGCTGTTGCTAGGTTGGTCAGGCTACAACGTGTGTACAGCGTTACCTACTAATGTTCATGTATGCATTCTGACTATTGTACTCTCATTATTCTTTGGCAGCTGAATATGTATTTCATTTTGGGGCAAACGTAAATAAATTTGAATATATTACAAAAGTGGTCTATTTCCGTCGTAAAATATAATCATAAATATAATAATAAATATATTCGACTTGCAGAAAATTTCGTAAATTATGCTAATGCTAGTTGCAAATCTAACGACATTAAAGAGGCATTACAAAATGAGTTTTCTGTCTAAAATAGGAGGGTTTGCTAATAGATGCAGATTTTATGCATTCTTAGACAACGTTGTTCTTGACGACCCACAAGCTTGCCCAATTAGGCCTGCCCGAAAAAAGCAAAACAGTAATGTATGCAAACTAGATTCAAATTATTATAGAAATTAATTGTTACTAACCCGTTTTAGGAATACCACGGAACTACGTAACTACAGATGGCAAGAAACGTGCATAAATTTGAATATATTAATAAAACCGCCTTTCGTTATCATGCAGACACGGATCGAGGGATACAGAGGGGTTTTTGGATTTTTTTAATGCCAAGAAAGAAAAAAAAAGGACCAACGTGTAAGCGACTACCCTTTCTTGGGCATCCATGAAATATTTTTATCACCCTGTTTAAGTTCAATCCCGGGCATACAGGTAATATTTAACTAATCAACCATAAATAAAGGCTGAATACTGGCACTATTTTAATTAGTCTTTATATAAAAACTTATCATATGAATACGCTATTCCACCGTCGCATACCAATCAAAGCTCTTTGAGTATTCCATGTCTCAAGGGAGCTAGGATTTAGTTTTCAATTAGTATTGCATTTCTTAGTATGGAGTGCATTTCTACCGTTCCTTTTCTTGGCAAATAGATTTCGTCCTTTGAAGGGTCTATTGAAAAGGGGGCCTATTTTTGACAAGTGAGCTCAAAGAAAGCTTAATATCCAATTGAGACAACTTACAATACCTATAAAATAATTGCTTTATATGTCTTCTCAATTCTAAAGTCAGTTTCGATAGGAAACCTTTCATAACTGGTTGCCAAAAGCAAAGAAATTCGAAAAACACCTTATACAAATTGCAAAAACCGAATACAATGCTATGAAACTGGTTGGAAATCTTATCGGGTTTAAAGATTTTTTCCTCTCTTTTTTGTAATTCGTAAGATATGCATAGAAACGATGTTTAAATTATAGACCTCAATCTTAGACGTGCAAAAAGAACAACGACTTTTGCTTTGTTGGTTATGAACATTTACATTTCATTCTCGAATTATTTTTTAGTTTTGTTTTGATTTACGATTTGCAACACAACCCTATTGCGATGTAGTAGTTCTTGCTCTTGCAAAAGTAGACAAGGAATCAACAAGATCCATCCCAAAATTGCATGCAGAATCAATATGTCCATATTATAATAAGATTTTTTTATACTTTTCAAGAACAAGTAAAATGCAAAATTGTATGTAAACAGTAAATGGAGACTTTTCCATGTTGGCTGCCATTTTGTGCCTTTAGGTTGCCAATTTATGGAGCCCATGAGGAGTGGAAATCAAAATTTTAAAAATTCATGAGTTTTTAATGGATTGTCGGATTTGGCTTCAATTATCACAGTTTAATCATAGAATATTTCTCTATCTATTGAAAGCACAACAATGTCTAGGTAAAGTTCCTATCTAAATATTATTTCGTAATCACCTTTGACATAAATGGTCAGTCAATTGAAAGTATAAACAAGAGAGCTCGGTTTTAGGATCGGTATGAGCACAATTAATTTGTATTTCGTAATAAATTCAGACATCACGCATTTTTTGTCAAACGCACAATGACATACGATCTGTCCACCTGACTTTGATACACAATAATCGTATTTCAATGGACACCCTGATGGAAGAAATGTAAATAGCATGCAGTGGATGTTGCAACATGAATGCATTGCAAATCGAATTCTGACTTCTGTAGCGTCATATTGATTATTTTCAAATGCTGAATATCTAGTTCCTCTTAGGACAAACGTGAAACGATTTGAATCATTGATTACGAAAGTGGTATATTTTCCCCAAATAATTGAGTTTACTATGCATACCTCTAACTATACATATATTATAAAGATTGTTCTTGACAACCCCAAAGCTTGCTCGAGGCTTGCCCGACATAGCAACAAGTAATGTATGCAAACTGGATGCCAAATATTGCTGTCTTATTGTAATCAACTGGTTAAAAGGAATACCGCATAAATACGTTTGTTGGGAAGAAACGCACATAGATTTAAATATATTAATATTAAATCTGCCTATATGTGGCGATAATCCAGTGAATTCAGTTTGCATATATAACATATGTTGGTATGTCGGGCAAGTCTCGGGCAAGCTTTCGGGCTGTCAACCCCTTTGTGTACAGAGTACGCATACAGATTCATTTATAGACAAATCGGCTGTTGTGACATCATTGATCATTCGCCAAACGGGAGGGGAGTTGGCCTTGGGGCTCTTAATAGGCAGGTTTACTAAATATATTCAAATGTATGTGCGTTTCTGCCATCGAACGTAGTTACGCGGTATTCCTTAAAGCCCATGTATAGTTTTGGTAAAGATTAAAGAAATGTGAATTTTGGGGATATATACCATGACATATTGTAGTTATACACATTTCAAGATCATAGCATATTTTTCTACGAGCGAATTCTTTTGAAAATTTGAATTTGACCGTTAAATCGTATTTAGCGCCCTCTCTTGGTTATAACAATATTTTGCTTCTTATCGGGCATATAGAAAATTATTTCCAAGATTTTATTAAAGCATGCTAAAAAGGAATACATAAAGAATAAATTCTGAAATTTTTATCCAATTCTGTTCATGAGAAGCTGTCCTTTATCAAGAAAGAAAATATTGAATTCGCGTCGGGGGCTACGACGCTAAAATATTTTCCACACTTTAGGTTATAACTTTTCCAAAACTTGTTAATTTTTCGTACAATCTTTTGTACAACATGTTCATGATATCATGTTTCTTTTTAAGTAGATTTGAAGACAAAATTTGGCGATAAAAATATTGGCTTTTACCAAAACTGTACTTGGGCTTTAAACCGATTGATAACAATAAGACTACAATACTCGGAATTCAGTTTGCATACATTATATGTTGCCATGTCGGGCAAGCCTCGGGAAAGCTTTAGGGTTGTCAAGAACAGCCTGTGTTAGAGGTATGAATAAAATTTGCATCTATCAGCAAATTTTCTCTGAATCGGCCAAAAGGGGTGTAGAATCAGGGGCGCCTACTTTTTTTTATTGGTTAGGGAGGGGGCGACGAAATTCAACCATTCTTGGTACACCACTGCTATGTGATCAAAACAATCTAGAATTATTTAGATTAGCAAATTAACACATTTGGAAGAATTCTAGACTGTTTTCTTGTGTTGCTATTTGTGATTTTAAATCTATGAGAATGCGGAAATGTTGAAGTCAATGCTCAGAACTTTTCATTGCCTATGCATGTTAAAGTCTGCAGTCAAGGAGAGGGCATCAAGAAGACGTACAGAGAAAGCGTTGTAGAAGACATCATTTTCATGTAAAAAAAAAATATATTGAATTTAATCACTGAAAAAATGCGGATGCTCTTGTCGTTCTTAAATTCATTCTAGATTTAAAAAGGAGGGTCTCAACAAGAACAAAATAATAGAATTAACAGAATAAAACAAGTTTTGAGGAAAATCTGATAACTAATAAGAAAGTTCAGACATTTTTTTAATGAAATGACAATTGCCAATCTGATGACCTCATAGGTAAACAATTAACTATTCGTTTTGTTGAAATTAACACAGCAAAAGGTTAGAACTTAAGTTAGATCTTAGAACCTCATGCTTCAACCTGGCTAATATTTCTCTAAAAATATATTTTGAATTAATTTATAATATACAATATGTCAAAATTGAGGAATATGAGTCGTAAACTATTGCCAAAGTCAATGTACTTCACTCAATAGATGGTAAAAAGGTGTACATGACACCATTAAAATGTAAATTTGGTTCAAGTTCTGAAAAACATAATATGATTGGTCAAAATACACAAAGTAAATATTGAGTTGAGCATCCATGACGCCAACAAACTAGCAATCTGTTGCCAGATTTTGTTCTGATTTTCTGCCCCTCTTGAAAAATTATCATTTCTGTAGACTCTTCTTTTAAGAGCAACATGGTGAAGCAACATCAGTCAGTTCTATTTCAATGTTATATACATACTCATTAAATGTATGTTTTTTCATGATTGTAAATAATTTAAGGGATTTAATTTTGCTTTCTTCAACATGATTTATCTTAATTGGACTTTTCTGATTATGACTCCATGGTAAATAAACTTTCGAGTTTTTCTAGATTTTATCCTGTCAGGTTTTGTGTATCTTTTGTTATGGTGGCATATACTTCAATTCCACTTACTTTACAGTTTTACTTGGCAAATATAAATCACATCAAATGGAAGAGAAATAAGTTTAGCAACTGTAGTGTGTGTGTGGGGGAGGGGGGGGGCTTCCATTTACCTTATAGCTCCCGGATTCCTTTTACTTCCCCCATCACCACATACACCCCTGGATTTACCATAATCCCTTCCTACGCCATGTCCATCAATGGCTTTTATTCTATTCTCCATTTTCATTCACTTCTAGTTCTAATTCAAAACAGAGAAAAGATTAAACACAAAACCCCGATCGATTTGAAGTGTACTGAGACGTCATATACGTCCCACAAATCCCATATCAAAACATTACTGGTTCAATTGAAATTGTTTGAATTACTCTCCAAATAGCTTCTTGTTAGTTCTCTTAAGGGGATAATACGTCATAAAAGAAAGGTAGTTCAATACGGATCCGCAGGTAAATGGTGCTTTATACACATTTTAATTCGAGAATAATTGGGTATAGAGTGCTAATATTCCAGGGACCTATATCATAAAAGGTTGCGTTTAAACGCAAGTCAGAAAATTAAACGCAAGTCCTAAATACGCGCTGATTGGTTAAAAAATGGAGTTGCGTTAAATTTGCTAACAACCTTTTATGCAATAGGGTCCTGATCACGTAACATGATCGAAATATTTAGAAATAGTAAAGCCTCGGTCACATAGGGCCCCGGAAGCAACACGATTCATCACGACTCTTTGTTCGGAGGCAATTAACTGTGAATTAACAAAGAGTCGTGTTGAATCGTGTTGCTTCCGGGATCCTATGTGACCGGGGCCTAAAATAGAATCTAGTGATATGCATAGATCTATACAGACAAATTCCTTTTATCTCAAATCTCTCCATTTTAATTCATTTTTGTTAAATTTATTCACGAATGTTTACACATAGTAGCCTGGTCAGCGATTGATAAATTACTTACAATGTACACATTATAAAACCACAATTGAATGGTACAATGAAAAAAAATAACCAAACGTTATCATTCGATGCTAGTAGGGATATATAAAATGATTCGTTTATAAGCCACTTTGGACTCGATTCTATAAGCAGCCTGTAACAAGTTAGAATATCGGAGCACTTAACATAAAAATGAGGAAATTCCAATGTGCTGCCCTTTTTATTTGAATATAATCGATTTATAAAGCTCCCATCAACAATTTTGATGGCAATGTCATGTTTACTTGGGTAAATTATGATATAAACACATCTTTTATGCAAGCATTTCATTTGGAATTTGATATTGACACATTTTCAATAAAGTCATGTAAAATTAAATGAGTATGGCATCACAGTTTATGCCAAAGTTGCCAATTCAAGGATGCCCATCACAATACTTTTGAACCGATTATGTGGTTTCGCCTAAATTTTAACAGTTCGTTCATCTTATTTTTCTCCATTTACTGACAGCACATCAATGTCTGGATGAAGTTCCTATTCAATATATTGCTTACGGTTATCAAAGAGAAAGATGTATTTATCAACTCTCTCTGGTAAACGATCTCAATGACTTTAGCTGTGTTTACGTAACACAAATCAGAATTTTAATGATCATAAAGCCAATGGTTACGACTTACGACTAGTCAACTTGAAAATGACCACTCAAAGGACCAAGAAGCCGTAACGGCTATTTGGTTATATCATCGAGTCTGGTGGAACGTTACATCATTTCAGATAGAATAGAAATTATGCAAATGATATAGATTTTTAAAGCAAAATAGAGGCAGTGGTACAAGTACAAGGGGGGTGCGGTCATTGGGCGTATGCAAGATTTGACATCGCGAGACCCTGACGGGTCTTGTCCCTACCCTAACTCTCGACGAACAAATTTGCGCCAACCTCCATGAGTTGATATGCAAAATCAAGAGGGGATGGTCTTCAGGAATTTGAAGAAAAAAAAAACTCATCGCCCGCCTAAAGAAGATGTTTGACTACTTGAAATAGACTATATATGAATGTTTTACAGGGTAAAATACTAGGCTTTCGCTTTGCAACGCGACCGCTATTAACGACATGGACTGACGAAGCGGTCATTTCCTCATGTTGTAACTTAAGGTTATTATTTTCTAAACAAAATGACATGAAAGGCCCCTAGGACCTTATTGTATTCCAAAACACATTATGTTCCAATTTGGCTCCCCGTAGTGTTACCGTTGTAAACCAAAAGCTCAGCATTATCTACAAGTATGAGGGAACAGAATAAAGTACCCCAAAGTCAGACTGCGATGCTGTTTTTTAAGCACCAGATGGCACAAAGTTTCACCAAATAACAACGATTAACTGTAATTACAGTGCACATCTACAGCTGAAAATTAAAAATGACGATGTTCAAAATTAAAGCGATGTCGGTCGGGTATGGACAATGTGAAAATCAATGGTAAATACGTTGATCTGGCTTCGTTTGACTTTGCCAGTTTTGTATAATTCTTAATGCTCTTGACGATGCGCCCCGTTGTCATGGTAGAGCAATAGCAAAATCGTCAGTTTTATGCCCAAATCTGACTCTCTTTTTCCATCGTATCCCAGTAGATGCTGGTCTGGCGTCAGTGCCCAATTAGAAGCGCACCATGCATGTACGATGAATCATCCGCTTTTCTCACCGAATCTCTCTCTTATCTATTCAGTCTCAAATAATTGAGCTTGAGTGTGTGACGTAAGTATACATTTTGTAAATGCTGTCGACCCTTCTTGGACTATAGAGACAGAGTCTTGAAATTTACGTAAGCCAGAAATGTTAGTAGCGTACACAAGTGTGTATTGTTAAACTCTAATTATTTCTACATTATAGACTGGAGCGTGGTTTGAGCTGAAAACTACTATGAAGTCCAAAGCAATTTTGTTTTTCAAACTGCAAAGTTTGACAAAGTAAAAATCCCAAACGAACCGAAACTCATCATTTTTGACCACCACCAAACCAAAAAAATGAATGGGGGAAATGTCCTTATAAATTGAAGAGAAAGGAAGATAAGAAGATGAATGAGAAGAAGGAAAAAACGGAATAAGGAGGAAGATAAATAAAAAAAAAAAAAAAAGAGGAGAAGAAGAAGAAGAAGGAGGAGAAGAAAAAAATAATAAAGGGAAGAAGAAGAACAACAACAACAAGAACAAGAAGAAAAAGAAGATGAACAATAAGATGAAGAAGAACAAGAAGAAGAAGGAAAGACGAAGAAGAATAATGAGGAGGAGGAGGAGAAGGAGGAGAAGAAGAAGAAGAAGAAGAAGAAGAAGAAGAAGAAGAAGAAGAAGAAGGAGAAGAGAAGGAGAAGTGGAAGAAGCTGACGAGATATAATTGTACAAAATAAATAATAGAAATACAACCGTATAGGCCTACGGGGAAATTCTGAATTTCCAGGTACTGAAGTATTGTAATGAAATTTCCATAGAGGCACCTTTTTATATTCTCCACACTTGCTTAAGAATGGAGGTAAAACCTTCAAACAAACGCCATTCTTTGCAATTATTTTTGTGAAAATAAGGCAAATACATTATTTTTCCTATCAATCAACGAAACTTACTGACAAAGAAAATTGTTTTACAAATTCGTCTATGTTTACGTGAAGTAACGGTACCCAACAGTTACTCTTGCATGAAACCGCTACCTCTTTGCTACTTTCAGTTCATTAAAATATGGACAAATTGTCCAAAGGTGTCCTGCATGGCTTACATTGCGTCCTTCATCATTACATCCAAACTAAGAATCAGAATTGTATAATATTCAGCCTTAAAAAACACTAATTGTAAAAAAAAAAAAAAAAAAAAAAAAAAGTATCATGCTGGGGTGTGTCTTTAACAAATAATAGAAAATCACGGAATGGATCATACACTCTCCTATTCAAATGCATTATGAAGTCAATTGTGAAACAGGAGAGTTTCCGAGTGTTTGGTTTTGCCACGATTTCTCACAAATAAACATGTACTAAGCATTTTCGATGGGTGCTACAAATACGGAAAACTTCTTCGACACGGAGCTTATTTCCATTTTCTTTGTCACCTTTCTAAAGATAGAAATCCAACCATGAATAAACAACAATAATACTTGACACCATGGAAAATCCGGTTTATACATGTGCTTATACCCCTACTTCAAGATTGTCTCTTAATGCCCCGGTCACATAGGACCCCGCAAGCAACACGATTCACTCCGACTCGTTGTTCTGAGGCAGTAAACTGTGAATTAACAAAGAGTCGGGGTGAATCGTGTTGCTTCCGGGGTCCTAAGTGACCAGGGCTTAAGAGATGCAAAGCTTCCGGAATATGCAAGAGGGTAGAAATTCAAATGTGAATTCCCACAACAACTTACCTTTTTTTTGTGAGAGGGAGCATAACAATAATCATCTGCACATTATCTCATAAGAAATTAACAATAATGATGATACTACTACTAATAATAATATATATGATTTATATGGCGCCAAATCCAATTTTCACGAAAATGCTGAAGGCGCAAGAATATAGGACAGCGTAGTGTGGGCGGGCAGCCACCAGCGCGCGCACCCAAAATGTCTACTACTACTACTACTACTACTACTACTACTACTACTACTGTACTACTACTACTACTACTACTACTACTGTACTACTACTACTAATAATAATAATGATAATGATATTTTGGATTTAGACTATTCAGAGCACTTCCAATATTTCCCGGTCACTGGATGGCAAATCAAGCCTAGCATCAAGGCAGCCAAATACTAAATAGGCGCTAACATCATCAGATAATGTGATGCTGTCTACTACCGGTCCTCAATCACACCTGGGTAGAGTGCAGCTGTGTAGATAAATTTCTTGAAGGAAATTAATGCCATGGGTGGGATTCAAACCTGCAAACGTCTGTTTCAAATGAGAGTTGAAACCACTACGCCATATTTGGTCATTTACATTTTGATTCATATCCTTATGCATATTTTGGAAGGTTGATATATATACACTAAGAGAAAAATGTACAAAGAAATTGAACAAAGTAAACAACTTCAAAAACGGATTGCCAATAGCTTCATGACCTACTAAAAAGTGGCTTCCTTTTTTATTCATCAAACAGGTGTGACATCAGTTTGACATTTTTCATCATGATGTAAAGAGAAAGGAAATTTCTATTGTGAGCATGTAGCTATTGTAAATGCTTACATTGAGTTGTTTTCTTTGTCCAATGTTATTTACCAATCCAATGTAAGGGGTGAACAAAGCAGACACAAAATATGGTAATTTACCTTCATTTTCAGCATTTTTATTCTGATCTTTTACAACAGGGACATGAATTCTTTATAACTGTATAAAATCCATCATGAGGAAAAAATAAATAAATAAGAACTCTTATCTGCTTGTGTATGAGCTACATATGTGTCATATCTCATTGGAGATAATTGAAACTGCAATGTCAGGGTTTCCTGAACGGGGCTCCATTTACAAGAATTAGGCTGACTTTTGCAAAAGTAAATACCGTGTTTCGATGTTCCTCTGTATTCCTACTAAAATCATAACCACCTAGATGACAAAGGTCTATAAAATCATGACACAGTCATTTCTAAAATAAATCTATCTAACCCTGGGATAGTTTTGTTTGCCAAAAACTGAAATGAGGATAAAAATTCTAAAAATGTATACTTTGCTTGCTCTTTAATACACCAAAAGAATGAAAGTTTGGGGCGACTAGCCATCAAAATAGCATATTTATGAATTCTTTTGCTATTTTCAGAGCAACAGACATGGATAGTCATTTTCAACATTTCGCCCTACATCTCTTCATCAATAGGCGAATTTACTAATAGATGCAAATTTTATGCATACCACCAACACAAAGGTTGTTCATGACAACAAGAAAACTTGCCAAAGGCATGCCCGACATAG
This sequence comes from Temnopleurus reevesii, assembly GCA_036244855.1. Taxonomy (NCBI): domain Eukaryota; kingdom Metazoa; phylum Echinodermata; class Echinoidea; order Temnopleuroida; family Temnopleuridae; genus Temnopleurus; species Temnopleurus reevesii. The sequence continues at coordinate 22,429 of BQKZ01000791.1, forward strand.
TAACAAGTAATGAATGCAAACTGGATTCAAATTATTGTAGTCTTATTGTTATCAACCGGTCTATGGAATACCACGTAACTACGTTAAAAGCACATAAATTTGAATATATAAGTAAACCCGCCTATTTAAACTACCGGTAGTCAAAACCTGTTCGAAGTGGCCACACAAGGAAACATAAAAGGTGATCCAATGAGGACAGGTGATAGAAAGGTTCTTTAAAGCCCAAGTACAGTTTTGGTAAAAGCGAAATATTTTTATCACCAGATTTTGTCTTCAAATCTATATGAAATGAAATATAGTATCATAAACATATTGCACAAAAGATTGTGCAAAAAATGAACGAGTTTGGGAAAAACTATAACCTATTAAAATGTGCAAATTTTTTTAGTGTGGTGCTGCACCACACTATTTCAATATTTTCTTTGTTGATAAAGGACAACTTCCCATGCTCAGAATTGGATGAAAATTTCAGAATTTAATTGTTGTGTATATCTCTATATCATTCTATTGTCAACTCTCGGAAATAACTCTGTATATGCTCGATAAAAAGCAAAATAATGCTACAGTATAACCAAGAGAGGGTGCTAAATATGATTTAACGGTCAAATTCAAATTTTCAAAAGAATCAGGTCGTGAAAAAATATGCTATGGTCGCAAAAATGTGTATAAGAATTACATGTCATGATAAACATCCTCACAATTTACATTTCTTCATCTTTACCAAAACTATACTTGGGCTTTAACACACATTTTCATCTCAAAACCACTGAGTTGAGATGGCCACTTCGAACAGGTTTTCACTCACGCAGGTTTGACTGTAGTTGATAGCACAGTATGTTTTCCCAGTTATTGTCTTATACATGTATTGAATAAAGAACTATACAGCACTATACAATATGGGAGATTATAATGTGATTGGTCAACTGGATCACATTTTATGTGCATTTAAAGGGGAACTTCACCAAGACATTGATTTGCACTCATCGGATGAAGAAAAATATAATGGTCAATCTGTGAAAATTTGAGAAAAATCCGACAATCCATTCAAAAGTTATGAATTTTTAAAGTTTTGATTCACACCCCTCATGGGCTCCTCAAATTAGCAATGTACAGGCACAAAATGGCTGCCAACATGGAGAACTATCCATTCACTTTGTACACAGAATTTCACATTTTCCTCTTTTTCTACTTTAGTATAGAAAATTATACTTTTCTCTTCAAGTATGATATGGACATTTTGATTCTGCATGCATTTCGGAATAAATTTTGTGGATTTATTGTCTACTTTTCTAGAAAAAGAAGAAAATGTGAAATTCTGTGTACAAAGTGAATGGAGAGTTCTACATGTTGGCAGCCATTTTGTGCCTGTACGTTGCCAATTTGAGGAGCCCATGAGGGGATTAAATCCAAACTTTAAAAATTCATAACTTTTGATTGGATTGTTGGATTTTGTTCAAATTTTCACAGTTTGATAAATGTATTTTTCTTCATCCACTAAGAGTGCATCAATGTCTGGGTGAAGTTCCCCTTTAATGTTGCCAACGATTGCCAACATGAAAAAAAAAACAGTTACTGGCAAAAACTAATATCTGGACATGCCAATGTATCATTATATCTCATGGATTTTGAGCAGAGCAGACTTGTTGCAAACTCCTGGCAAAATCTGTAGGAAATTGCATAAAAATAGCATAAATATGCTATGAAATATGTGGAAATAACCTAAGAAATGTTTCTAGAACACATCTTATTACACAAGTAACAGACTGTTTTCTCATGCAATATCTTGTGTATTTACAACTCCTTTCACTTTCGATTACACAGAATGGAAGTACAAACAATGGGGAGATACATTTCAAATCAAATTTGAAATACAAAACAGTTATTTGGAAATGTCAACTTAATTTCATATTGAACATTATCTTTATACTCACGATGCGTGCTCCTACAAGGGGTGGGGGGGGGGGGTTAATAGGTCAGGGGGGAGAGGAGTACCCCTCCAGTCAATAAATACTAATAGGGTAGACAAAACTTACTGTGGCGTTACATAATTATGTCTTCATCAAATTTCATAACAGGATAAGGCGAAGATTCTTTGTAAAATATAAAAACAAAATATGAAACAAATTTTGAAGGTGACAGCAGGGAGGGTGGAGGGGGGGGGGGGGTGTCTACCCATTACTGCCTCCAGTAGATTTGGTAGGGATTCAAACCTATCCCTGCATTCAATCATGCATATATCTCTGAATTAGTGTCATTATAAAGGAAGATAACATATTGTTAAGCTGTATGGGTAGCGGTTGATGTTTGAACAAGAAAAAATATTTCCTTGGCATGTGCTACAACCAATATTTTTCATATCTAAATGGTACTTTTCAGCTGTTAAGTCACTTTATATGAAATATTTTTGAGTTGGTATTTACATTTTCCACCTATTTGTGACATGATGATATTCTTTTTTTCAGTACAAGGAACTAATGTTCTGAGAGTTTTTCTCAACACAATACTAACTTGAGAGTGAAGAGCAACATATCATGATTGACAAATATACAAAACATGGCAGCCCACCACTGGGCTTTTGAGTTTCCTTGTTTAACTTCCTCTGATGCAAGTCAAGTTGATGCATGCAAAAGTGTACCACAGCTATTCAATTTGGTTGGTATCATCGTGATGACTGGGTTATTCCACTTCCTACGGCTACTCCCTCTGAAGCGCTAGAATTGTCCTGTAGCTGAATATGAAATGGACATGAGATAAACAGTCAGACAAATTCATTTATACAAACATGATATTTGGACAAAAATTTTGAATGATTGCCATTTTCTGTATAAATGCCATTAACGGTATGTGGTAATATAACAGCAAATATGTACATGTACTTGCATGTTGACAGCTATTTTGTGTCTGTAGGTTGCCAATCTAAAGAGCCCATGAGGGGCGTAAGTAAAAACTTTGAAACCTCATAACTTTTGATTGGATTGTCAGATTTCGCTCAAATTTTCAGTTTGATCATTGTATTTTTCTCCACTCACTGAGAGCATATCAATGTCTGGGAAAAGTTTCCCTTTTATGTGTATGCCAGTTTACAGGTCTAAACATGCATCTGATCTAAGAACCCAACCAACAAAACTCATGAATAACAAAATGAGGAAATTATCTGGGCTGAAATTGGGATTTCAAGAAACTTATTGGTGTGATCGGACTCTCATCCAATCAGAACCAAGGATTTCCTTGTGAAATAATGAAATTTGTTTGTCCTCAAAAATTTGGTGAACCCCCTCCCTTGTGTGTTTCCTTTTAAAATTGCACAACAATCTGCTAGGAATGGCAGCGTAATGCAATCATACATGTACACTTTAAATCAATAGCTGTTACACGGTTTCATAGCAACATTTGGGGCATTAATGAATGTAACTATTCAATATGGATAAAGATAAATTTAATGATAAAGATAAAGCAAAAAAGGTGGATTTACCGCAAGCTCTGATTGGTCAATAATACATACAGATTTAACATAACCTTTTCGAGTCATTCCTACCCCTTCCCGCTCATTCTTTATGAAAATTTCATTAAAATAAAAGAAACAATAGCTATGTCACATGCATGAGACTTTCAAAAGTTGCACAATTAATCACTTGTCAGTACATCACATATGAAATTTACAATGTTGTCTTATAAATATGTTAGCTCCTTTAAAATTTCACACAAATGCAATACTTGGAAAAATGTCTGGTTTTGCAGCAGATGAAGGATTTGGGTATATACATGTAGAGTTACAGTCTGAATTTAACGTGGCTAATTCAAAAATAATGTAGAGGGAACATAAAGAGGTAGAGCAATATTCACAATTAAAATACACCATTTTGATCAACTTTATCAGCAAAAACATAATGAACTTTAAATAAAAATATGAATAGTGCAAACATTAATGAAATGGTGGGGAGGGAGGGGGCTCGGTTACATGTACATTTCATTTTAAAGGTTCAATGATAAAAGTGAAGCAATGAACTTAAAATTGGTATAACATATTTCTCAAATTATATCATTTCATGACTGTACGCACAAAATTCACTGACATATCAATAAAAAGAGTTATTACACTTTTTACAACATGCCTTGAAAAGAATATCTGAGAACCAGAATAGATATATAGTCAACACTGTATATCAGCTTAAAAAAGGCATTCTTGTGTATGTCTTGTATATAATTTACCCTACTTCTTCTCAAACTATAGTTGAGCATTTTTTACAAAGTGGATTTGGCGCCAGACAAATATTATCATTACTATGGCTATAAACAAAAATATTTAATTGAAGCCTTCCTAAATGAATCAATACATAAACTGTTAATCAGTTTCATTTTGATAACATTTTTAATTGAATCTTGAGGGTACAATGCTGTTTTGCCAAATCTATTCTGTTTCTCAGTAAATGAGACTGGGGCAGGGGATAGGGAGGGAATCAGGCGACGGTAATCCCTCACCTCCGTTCACACTCACATTAGAGAACTAGGCACAGTTTAGCGTCCGCCGTGGGAGAAACCACATAAGATCACTGTTAGCTTCGTTCACACTCACATTAAAAATTGAAGCGTAACTATGCATTCACATTTCACTATTAGTTTTGTTCACATTCACATTGGAGAACTAGCACAGTTTAGCATCCACAGTGGAAGAAACCACATAAGATCACTGTTAGTTTCGTTCACACTCACATTGGAGAACTAGCACAGTTTAGCGTCCACAGTGGAAGAAACCACATAGATCACTGTTAGTTTCGTTCACACTCACATTAGAGAACTAGGCACAGTTTAGCGTCCACAGTGGAAGAAACCACATAAGATCACTGTTAGTTTCGTTCACACTCACATTAGAGAACTAGGCACAGTTTAGCGTCCACAGTGGGAGAAACCACATAAGATCACTGTTAGTTTCGTTCACACTCACATTAGAGAACTAGGCACAGTTTAGCGTCCACAGTGGAAGAAACCACATAAGATCACTGTTAGTTTCGTTCACACTCACATTAGAGAACTAGGCACAGTTTAGCGTCCACAGTGGGAGAAACCACATAAGATCACTGTTAGCTTCGTTCACACTCACATTAGAAAATTAGTAGTTTAGTATCCATAGTGGGAGAAACCGCATAAGATCACTTTAGTTTCGTTCACACTCACATTAGAGAACTAGGCACAATTCAGCATCCACAGTGGGAGAAACCACATAAAATCACTGTTAGTTTCGTTCACATAGCTATTGAAAAGTAGCAACTCGTTTTGTCTGTTCACACTCACACACATGTATGTACATATACTATACACAGAGCAAGCTAGAATTCTACGTTTACCTGTTATAGCTTTCTAGTGATAGAAGGTAAGAATTCTGACTTGCGCTGTTTCTAGCATGGTTAATTTGTGTTCAAACTGAAATTATATGTGAAATTATCATGCTTCAGCTTTGACTTCTTTGAAGAAATCAGAAAGTCAGATTTTCAAATTTCTACTAAAACAATAACCCTTTTTTCCAAAATATACATGAGACTTTTGGAGCGTCTAGAAATTATAACTTCTAACTGTTCTTTGAACAAATAAAAAATATGAATTCTCAGAAAAATCAGTGGTACAGTTGAAAATTCACCAGTGATACAATTCCACATGTTTTTCTCCCATTTTTCTAGATTAACAAAAATAACTTGTGCTGGACTTTTAATAGGCTCTTGTATGAATCATCCGATGGAATACCATTGTTATGAAATGTCCAATTCTAAACAAATAATACCGCTACATGTAAGTAAGAAATTCTCCTCCATTTAAGAGTATTCTACACACTTCATCGCATACAATGAAAGCAATGATAAAGTGCATTGTCCTTGAAATAGTAAATTGTATAGCCATTCAGTATTTGAAGAAAACTGTTCCTCTTGTATGATATCTTCAGTTAGATCAAAGTAGTTCACAAGGGGAAAAGTAAGTTAATTCAACCTACATTTATCCCATTGACTACTGAATTCTGTAATTTTCATAGACTTTATACAGGGCCTTACCGGTTTCAGTAGTCAATTGTTTCAGCCTAATCAAGTAGAATTGGGGGGGGGGGGGCAGGAATATCCTCCCAAGGTGCCCGCAACATTTTTTCTAGCAGATAATGATATAGACTTGATTGATCAAAATGACTACGACAGAATAATGCATTATATTTTTGATCAATGATGCACTTTCTCAAAAACATTTTATAGGCCTACGTCACACATTGTATTACTAAAAATACAAAGAAAGTCCTAGAACTGTTTCAGTCCAATAAGTGACAATTTAAAAAATCAATAATGTGTGTCTGTCATTATTCCTTCATATTCATTGACATATCACTTTATATTGAAAAATATAAAGGATAACTTTCCACTTTGAACTCAATGAACTCTATGAACTTACTGAGATTATTGTTCAATCTTAATAGAAAATTTAATAAAAACATGAAACAGGAATTTCAGATTGCATTTGGGTCATTTTCATAGGATTCATTAAATGTGGAAGCCCAAATATAACATTTTCTTCCTGCCACTTATAAAGAAGGTTGAGACTATCAACCAAAGTCGTAAGCTTTAGTGAACTTTAGTGACCAATAGTGATCTCTGCAGCATCATAGCTGATAGGTGATTGCACAAGCCTGTAAATTAAATTAGTCAGTGCATGAGCTTACTTGTTTGAACTACCAAAGTTCTTTATTCCTATACGCAAACGAAATTCAAGTAGAAATGATAAAAACAGGGGTGGACTCAATCCAGGATATTATGGCGCTTTTAATTTCATTCGTCACAGTCACATGCACATTACGTGGAGGCGCCATGGTGTAGTGGTTCTGACTCTTGCCTTTTTAAACAGAGGGTCGTAGGTTTGAATCCCATCTACGGCATTAATTTCCTTCAGCAAGAAATTCATCCACATTAAGCTGCACTCAACCCAGGTGAGATAAATGGGTACCTGGTAGGGATTTATTCCTTGAAAAATCTTATGCACCTAATACAGTGTAGCTGAACTGCTAAAGCCAGGGTAATAATGCTGCAATAGTATAGCGCTTATGGAATTCCCATGAAGAGTTGAAAAGCGCTATATAAAAAAGCCGTTCATTATTATAATTCACATTCAAAAGTAAGGGTCGGCCAATGCGGTGACTGCTCACGTTCGCTCACTCACAAAATCAGTTTCACTTTTATTTGACTAGTTCCAGATGACGTCAATATGGCATGCCAACAAGAGGCACATACTTGTCTGCGGGCTCGTCAAAGATCAGAGGGGAAAATCAAGAAATGCTTGTCACAGATTAATTCTGGCTGTGATGTAACAATGCGCAGCTGCATGCAAAATATGACTATGACTGTGACAAATAAAATCAAAACGCCCATAATATTATTTTTTCTAGATATCAGCTTCAGCTGAAAGATCAGTTACATTATGTTGAAAGCGTTTTACCTTTCTAATCTGTCGGCAGATCTCCCATTTTAAAGTGATAACAATCGTAAAAGGTCCATGTTGGGAAGTCCATACTTGCACAAATGGATAAATAGGGGTTTACAGATTCAGAGATTGTCAGATTAAAAGATTTTGAGATATAAAAGATTTTTCATTCTGACTTACCTTCACCTGAATGTTATTCTTCAGCATGGCTGATCTCAAGATTAAGGCCTGTAATACAAAAAAAAAAGAAGCGGAAATGAGAGACGAAAAAATCAGATCTAAGACTAGCATAAAACGCTTATCTCAAAAGAAGATATCAACTTCTTAATGTTTGTCAATTAATTGGTCTCTAGGTATACCAGAGTATGTGCATAACACTGGTCAACAGCAAATTTGTCGTTTGTGGTTTTTAACTGAGTTATGGTAAATCTGATGCAGTAAATCTGATGTGCTTCATCCACAAACTACATTGATTTTGCTCAATCAGGTGAAGTTTTAGAGTTATTCCCACATGTAGTTTCTTACGTTTTATTCAAAAGAAAAAATGCCTCATTTTGAAATCGTGAAACCTCAAAATCCTCAGAAATTGGATAGGGCAAAGCTAATAAACAAAACAAAAATACCAGCCAAAACATTCATTTTTTTTTCAACATTTAGAGTATAAATTAGATAATTAGAACAAAATGGGTTTGAGAAAAAATGAACTGGTAATATGAACATCATGATTTATGAATTATGGCTGATCTCAAGATTAAGGCTAGAAATACAATAAAAAGAGAAAATGAGACCAAAACAAATGAAAATAAAAAATATCTTTGAAGAGAGAAAATGAAAAACCAGGGGAATCCAGAAAAAAATCGGATCTAGTCACTGTTCACCAGAGACAATTTGTTGCTGTTTTGACGATCCTTATCTAACTGAAAATGACGTCCGAGTTCAGTTCATTATTTACAAAATAAAACAAGAATCATGTAAAAAGATCTGATAAATGAATAACAAGCATTTAAAAGCAGGTCTACACTTACAGTCTCGCGCAACCTATGGTATGAAGTCAAGGTCACCAGGGTACTACAAGAATTTTTTTAATCAGTTGCCCTGTTGAGCAACTATGTTTTAAAATCACTTGCCCGAACACAAGTTTCTCTTGCCCAAAATTGATGGCCAATGCACATTGATGTTGAGCAACTATGTTTTAAAATCACTTGCCCGAACACAAGTTTCTCTTGCCCAAAATTGATGGCCAATGCACATTGATGTTGAGCAACTATGTTTTAAAATCACTTGCCCGAACACAAGTTTCTCTTGCCCAAAATTGATGGCCATGTTGCATATATAAGGAAATTTTTTATTCAAATGTTGCTTGCCCTATTGGGCAAATTACAATTTCATTTACTTGCCCGACAGCTAAATTTTGCTGCCCCGGGCATGCGGGCAAGTGGGTTTGTAGCGCCCTGGGTCACGCCTGCTCGGATTTGGATATTCTAAATGGGTTTCTGCATACTTGGACACTGACTGTAGTATAAAATGCTAATCTCGCAAGATGATACCAACATTTTAATGGTTGCCAAATAAATTGGTCTCAATCTTGGATGTGCACATTTGATGGGAAACTATTTGGGTCAAACTACTTGTGACTAATTTCCTTCAAAACAAGAAGTAAGGACCAAACCAATAAAGACATAAGTAAGTTCTCACACTCCCTCATCCTCCAGGGCCCTGTAACAAAAAGCTTTCCAAGCGATTCTTTGAGTGATATCGATCGCAAGTCTATGGGAAACCATCGTGTACTAAAGTTTGCGAATGATTGCAAACTTGTTTGATGTTACTGGTCTCTGGTTTGGTTCCACATGGAATGTTGTGCAATTCCCCAAAGAAGTAAAAGAAAGAGAAGGAACACATGATGGTTCTGCATATATACAGCCCTGTGGTAGACCATCATAAAAAAGAGAGTGTTCGTTTTCTACAAGTGTAAATGATTGGTAAAATCTAATTTCAAGATTTTTGTAACTTTATGTACCAGAAAAGTTTAGTCCTCATATTTCAATAACTCAAGCAAACATTGATTTAAATTTCTCATAAAGTGTGTGTTTAGCTAGTGAAAATTCCAAGAATTCCTGTCTGCAATCGCACGCAGACTATTTTGCCTGTTGCGGCTAAACAGAACGTCTAGGCACCATGACATAAACGTTTCTGAGAAATCGCCAATTTGGTTGAGCAATTCCGATTGGTTACTGGTCAGTTTATGGAACAAATTGAGCATGCAGCGCAAATCTTGATTGGCCCGTTTCAATAGCAATTAATCTCAAACCTTTATATTACGGGCCCTGGAATGTAGCCGGCTGTTCGACGTATGAACATACTTGGTAAATGGGCAATAAAATTCTACCATAAGAAGGAATGCCATACATTGTGACTAGTTAGGTAATTTTGTACATGCATATATCCGGTTGTTCTTCTGCTGAAGAATTTTGATGGCCTGTACACAATTTAACAACGTAGTTCCTAGAAATTTGGACCTATAAAATTTAGAGTGACTTCAGAGTTTATCAGATTAACTGTTTGTATCATTAAAATAACAATGGGCAAATGATGGTCTTTTGTAAAAATAGGCGGCTTTTACTGTCCCTTTTGACATCTGTTCGTTTTGAATACAATTCTTTGAAAAACGAACCCCTCTTTCTGTTTGCCGCCTTTATATCTAGATATTTGTATATTACTTTCCACCTGTATCCCTCTTCTCTCTCTTTCTCTCTCTCTCTCCCCTCTCCAGCCATCTATCCACATTGATCAATCTATCTATCTATCTATCTATCTATCTATCTATCCACCACTCCCTCCCTCTCTCTCTCTCCCTCTCTCTTCCTCTCCATCTATCCATCCATCCATCCATCCATCCATCCATTCCTCGCTCCCTCCCTCTCTCTCTTACCTTTGTTCTTCTTTGGAAAGCCTTTCCCATTAAAAGGGACTTCTGAAAGGTGGAACTTCTCTGGTCAATCTCTCTTGCATACAGAATCTGAAAAGATAAAAGGTGCAGAAACATTGTCATCTGAGATGGTGGAAAACGGTTTCATTCGTGATGTGGTTTATTTTAGAAATGGTCAGGATGAACGAATGTATGTGAAATGAGCTGATGTATTCACAAATTGCTTTACATGCATAATAAATGTTTCTCTGATGACAAAATAAAATGGTGTTTTGAAAACAAACCTTTCTTGCATAGAAANCTGATGTATTCACAAATTGCTTTACATGCATAATAAATGTTTCTCTGATGACAAAATAAAATGGTGTTTTGAAAACAAACCTTTCTTGCATAGAAATTAAATCTAAGAAAGTTAAAGGGGAACTACACTCAGAAATTAACTTGCTATCATTAAATGAAGAAAAATAAGATGAACAAAAGTTATAAATTTTCTAAGTTTTGATTTACACCCTCATGGGCTCCTTAAATTGGCAAATGTACGGGCACAAAATGGCTGCCAACATGGAGAACTCTCCATTTGCTTTGTACACAAAATTTCTTATTTTCCTCTGTTTCCAGAAAAGTAGACAAAATGTTGTTTCTTTGGTTAAATATATTGCAGCCACATCAATTCTGCAAGCATTCCAGAAAGAACTGTATTGATTCCTCATTTGAAATGTGATATTGATCCATTTTCAATAAATCTACATACAAAGTGAATGAGGAGTTCTCCATGTATGACATCACAGATTATGCTAATTAGCTATACGCATGCCAATTCAAGGATTCCCAGCACAGGTGGAAATGATAACTTTGAAAATGTATAACTTTTGAACGGATTATCCGATTTTGCTCAAATTTTCACAGTTTGTTTATCTTATTTTTCTTCATTTAATGATAGCAATTTAATGTCTGAGTGTAGTTCCCCTTTAAATAAATTGTAGTAAAAATTATTACAAATGAATTTATCTCAAGTTATATGATAGAGGTGAATAAGATTTCCCAGGAAAAACTATGGGTTCACAAGTGAGCTCTGGAAGAAAGTAAATTTTTACGGATTCAGCTTCACTAACTAGACTGTTTTTTTCTCTATGGTATTAAAAGAATGTCATTATTTTTTAACAAGTTTTATTAATAGAACCTTTCAGCAGGCAAGAATGGACTAAATTTTCACATTGGTCTTCGTAGAGCTACATCTCCAAGTACTGACTTTTGGCAACTCAAAGAAGTTGATCACAAATTTTTCAACCGATAGAAGAGAGTAAAATTTGTTGCAGATGGATTCTAAAATCCTTAAATTTTATGCCTTGTCTCAAACATATCCGGTATTTGCTCCACTATAAGAAATACCAACAGATTATTCAAGGGTGCGATATAAAGAGGGCGAGTTAAAGAGGGTTGTAAAGGAACTCTTGAAATGTATCTCTATCGACAAGACTCTTTCCATAAGTGGCTTCATTTATAGGCATGCTCGGACCAGCTTAAGAATAAGTGGCTCCAAGCTCTCAATAATTACAGTTTCGTAAAGGAGGAATCGTGATTACCAGGGTTCTATTGTGTGTTGTTTTGTTTATGAATGTATCACCTCGGCTTATGACATAACACCTTCCAATGCCTGCTTTATGTCTGGGTCTTTTGAAAGTTGGCTTTGGAAATCAAAGGACTCCAACCCTACATGATCTTAATGCATTCTAGGTTTTCAGACCGTGGCAGAATTGGGTACTAATTTAAAGGCAATGGCGAACAATACTAGGATTCACAATGAGATCCGAAACCTTAAAAACGGTATCTGTGACATACTTGCGGATAACTCGCCTGTATACAATTTTTTTAAAAAATTGATTGATGTAATAAATATTCATCATGATTCTTTTCAGAAGACATGCAGGATCGATAAAGGCATGCTTAACCCAACCAGAAACCAAATTTTGTTGACTTCTCTGAAAAAAAGAAGGAAATGAAAAAATGTTGTAAAGAGAGTAAATAAGCCAATTACATTGATCCCAATCAGCGACAACAATCATCATATACATCTTAGGATATTTAAAAATTCATAGCTATTGAACTGATTGTCCGATTGTGCTCAAACTTTCACAGTATTTGCTCATCTGATTTTTCTTCATTAAATGGGAAAAAGGATAATTCCAAGAGTTGGCTCTCCTTTTGATAAGGTTTCAGAAAATATGACAGTCTTAATTACTGAACCTTATACCTGCAGCAAAATGATGAGTTGCTTGACTCACCAATTAGGCGCCTCTTTAAAATAGAAAAAGACAAGATGGCGACTTGTACAAACTCACTTTAGCGCTATGTTTAATGGGTATTGGTAAAAGAAAATATGATTTATATATTGCATGAGTGCATAGAAATGACCAAAAATAAATTTATCCGACATGATATGGATTAGTACTGTAGTTAAGGAGCTAGATGCAATAAGTCACTGGCTCGAGATTCACTTAGGCTCCATACAACCTTTTGAACATTCTGCATCTGTATTATTTTGTGCATCCATCAATTGTTTCGCTGCGCGAACTAGTGTTTGTAGCATAACATTAAAAAATTACAAATAAGCTCTGGAATTGATATTGCTACCATCTAAAATGACATTTAGTTTGATCAAAGAATGAGAGATACAGTCAACCATTAACTGATTAATGCGGGTTCATCAAAAGGTTGAAGGGAACGATTAGAAATGAGCTTGTGCACGTAATACACACAGACAATGGTCACAGTTAATAAGACCTTAAATCAATTTTTCAATACATTCTCTGAATGCTGAGACACATCGTTAAACCCCAAATTCTAGCCAAGTTAGTTTGTTTATTTATTTTCTGAAAATTACCAGATCCAGATATATCTTAGTCTCAATGTTCCTTTATAAATTATACATTAAGTTTGATTGATGGGAGATTGTCTACAAACTCATCCAAAAATGATGCCTAAAACCACATCTTTCTGATTTGATCAAACGCTGAGAGGCGAATCATCAGTCGACCATGAGCCCTTTTTAAAAGTTTGAAGGAAACAATTAGTAGGAAGCAGGTGGATATATGTACAAACAGCCCTATACAGAGCAATAAAGGTCACATTTAACACAAACTCAAATCAATACTTTCCCCTAATATCATTCCACTTGGTTAGCTTCTATATCTGAACGAATTCCAATGAAGGTCCACATGGGTAGCCATGAGGAACCCTATAGTGTTGTGCAACCAGTAGTCTACAGCCTAAACCCAATCTAGGAAATTAATTTCATATTATCTGTTTGTAAGAATAATTTTGACTGGAGAGGGAGACTATCGCTACTCCCAGTTGTTGCCTATTCCAGGAGCTAACAGTAGCGGTGTAGGCTTCTTTTCCAGATACAGTTGCTCCCACAATAAGCTACAATACATAGACCATATGGATTGAGGTCTAGTCTTGCAGACTACAACACTGGAATTTGAAGGAGGATGTCTTGGTTTTTCTTTGAGGGCATCTGCACTTTGCTCGAGGTTCAAAATAAGCTCACTACTTCTGCTAGGAGTAAAATACCCTGATGATAAAGAGAGGATAGCTATATCACCAGCAGAACCCTGAGATCTATAACCCCATGACATCTAGGTTTTATCAAGGAGCTTCCAAGAAGCTCCTTGGTTTTAAGGAAGGTAGTGTGCTTTATACCTAAGTAATAGTCTGCATGTGCTGCATGGCCATTTTTATTTCTTTTTCAGTTGGTTGGAAAAAAAATGGGGGGGGTACGTATTTTAGGAATACTTTTTTCCGTTAAAATTGGTTAAATTCTAAAGAACTACAAACTTCTTTTCATGACCAGCACCATGAGGGTGGAAAATTGGGGGTGTTGTTTGAAAGTTCTGATTAATTGCAATTTACTGTGGATCCGAATGGGCCAATCAAATCCAAACTTGTCATATGTGTCTTGTTAAAGCCCCGGTCACATAGGACCCGGAAGCAACACGATTCACCCCGACTCTTTGTTCTGAGCCAGTTCACTGTGAATTAACAAAGAGTCGGGGTGAATTGTGTTGCTTCCGGGGTCCTATGTGAGCGGGGCTTAAAAGCACAAACTGTGAGCAAATGAAAATACTGTACCTGTTCCAATTTGCAGTTCTGTTGATTTGTAATCAATTGAAACTTGTAACAACACCCCCAGAGATTATGTATTGACTTATCCACAAAAAAAATCCTTCATGAAAAGGAAACTCAAGTGTAAGGTTCCAAAACATCAAATACAACAGGATAAAGTGCTTCAATAGTTGTTGGAATGTTCTACATTGTCTTTTAATCAGTTGGATTACCCACACCTTCAAACCTAAGGCAACACAAAAAATAGACAATTTTAATCTCCTGCTTTCCAGTGCAAAAGAAGATTCCTAATGCTAATGCCCCAGTCACATAGGGCCCCGGAAGCAACACAAATTAACACAACTCATTGTTAATTCACAGTTAACTGCCTCTGAACAAAGAGTCGTGATGAATCGTGCTGCTTCCGGGGGCCCTATGTGACCGGGGCTTAAGGTCTGGATTCATGCTACATGTACTTCTTTCACCTAGATCTAAAGGGCAGTGTTTTTTTTCTAGTGAAAATCATTTCCCCATATCATGTCTGATAAAGTTATTTTTGGTTTGAACTTATGTGCTTAAAATTTCCAAATGGTATTGTTTGACCTCAGAAACCCTACAAATAAGGTAGGTCGAGTTCTTAAAAAGCTACAAACTAGATTTCATGTCTTGCTCCATGGATTAATCCACATGACAAAGTCTTTTGCAATATTATGAAAGGGGAGGTCAAGTGTAGAGTCACAAAACATAAAATACAACAGGATTTAGTGATCTAATAGTTGTTGGAATGTTCTACATTGTCTTTTAATCTGCTGGATTATCCACACCTAAAGTAGTTCAAGTCTGGACACCACATTGAACTAGACAATTTTAATCTCCTGCTTTTCAGTAAAAAAGAAGATTTCTAATGCCAAGGACTGAATTAATACTTGTCTCACCTAAATCTAAAGGGTCGTGTCTTTTTTCTATTGAAAATTGTC
>BQKZ01000791.1:38070-60948 GCA_036244855.1 Temnopleurus reevesii
AGCTGTTGGAATGTTCTACATTGTCTTTTAATCTGCTGGATTATCCACACCTAAAGTAGTTCAAGTCTGGACACCACATTGAACAAGACAATTTTAATCTCCTGCTTTTCAGTAAAAAAAAATAAGATTTCTAATGCCATAGACTGGATTCATGCATGTTCAATAGTCATCTCACCTAAATCTAAAGGGCATGGTGTGGTTTCTATTGAAAAGGGGGCACAAGAAGGAAACAAAAATCTCTACTCACAAAAGAAATTGAAGCCAAACAATAAGGCATCTCAGGGGCCCTATCCTTCTATGGCCTTGGCATTCAACTAATTCAAAGGAAGAGTCTACAAAAAAATTCTTATTTAACAAGAGCAGAAAAAGTATGTGAGCAAAACAAAAGAAAAACGTTTTGAAGAAAATCAGCCAGGTAATATAAAAAAAAGTAATGAATTTTTAAAGATTTTAACAAATGAGCAAACCAGTGAAAGTTTTTTAGACTTGTGGCCACTTTGATGACATCATGGGTGCACAACTAAGCAAAATTCCCTTACATTTGTTGTGCAAAATTCATCATTTCTGCAACAAGATACAAAGTTTGTATGAAAATAAACAAGCAAATAGTGGATCTAAATTTCTTTTATGTTGATATTGTAGAGTTAGAATTTTGTGGAAATTATATTTTGGACGGAAAAGTAACATTTAAAAACAGAATTTAAGGGAAAAATATTCACTTTTAGCAAAACCTTACTTGAGCTTTAATTCATGGGATATGGGTGGAGTCTTATTACACATCACTATGAAATAAAAGGGACACTTAAAGTGTATGACCACACATCCATGTAAAGTAGTATAGGATTAATGATTCACATGGCTTGCTTTAAATGCAGGTCAAGTACAAGCACTTGGCATAGAATTAGACATTCTAATCCCCTCTTTTTCATTACGAAGGAATACAATTTGTAATAATACCATGAACTTGCATAACTTCAGGGTAGATCTACGCACGAATGTACAATCTACTGGTGATCCTTTCTCGCACTCAATGATAACTCCAGGCTATGAATCGCACCGAAAAAAGGATCACCAGCCATTCGTACAGTCGTGCGTAGATCTATGTACGGCTTTATGAAACACAACCCAGGGTGGTATTACACCAGATTGTTCTTAAGAATAGGAACGACTTTATGAAAGAGTATATTAACGAGTGTAATACCTATAAGATTCTCAATCATTCAGCACAAGAACTGATACCAGCTGTTCGTAAAGTCATTCGTAACATGGTGAAACACCACCCAAGGGCATGCAACATAAAAGAAATATGATAGTACAGATTTTGCAATATACTTACGATTCATATTTATCATAAGTTTTATTGCATCTTTGATGTTACAGGCCCCAGCTCTTTTCTTTTCATGGGTGCTGTATACATGCATGCACAGAAGCAGCGAGGCAAACGATTCCATAATGTGCATAAAGTCAAAATTAAAATGTGAATAATGGAAAAGCTAATCAAAATATACTTTGATACTATGTCAGAAGTACTTGGAATAGAGCACGTTATCAAATTCTCTCCTCTTTATAAAGGATTTAAATTCTCCAAGGTACACAATGGGTATTGTGTCCAGCCCAAATCCACACTTTGGTTAATGGATAACAAAACTTCAAAGAGATAGACCCATGTCTTTGACAAAAACAACACACAATGAAAGCTCAACTCGTATCTGTGAATCCAGGGGTGGGGGTCAAGCTGGGTGAAGCCCCCTGTCCATTCATTTCCTAAATAGACATCATTGTCATTGGCTGCCCCCCTCCCATTGGTGAAGGGGGATTGGGATTGGCCCCTGCTACTGTTGTCATTCACATTGTAAGAGCAATAATAAAAGATGCCATTTGTAATCATGCACCAAATCCATCCTGCTAGATGCTCAAGATGCAGTAGAGAATGGAGTATAGTCAAAGAGAGTTAAAAGGAGAGATAAAGAAAAAAAAAATAATGAGCTGCATATCAGCATTTGTCTGTGCCAAAGAAGACTACATTTCTATTGGTCTGAACCTGTTACCTTCTATTTTTTATGTAAATATGGATGGTAAATGAATGACTGTTTTGTTTTCTGCATCATTTATATGTCATGCAAAACAAGCCTATTATGGGGCACTTCAGTGTACATTCTAAAGCTGTTTTGATTTTTTGTTCTTGTTGTTGTTCTTGGTTTAAATTATACAGTGCTAAACCTGCATGGCATGACATGCTTGATGCAATAATTCAGTGAATTTTCATTTTGGTATGAGATGAGGTTATTCCCGTATCAACAAGCATTGGATCCTACTTCAAATACTCCAAACTTAAGGATTTTTTAGGGAATCGGGCATTTAAGCTGAACTTGAAATGGACAAAAGGAACTTCAAGAATTCCACATCAAAGATCAATTACTTGGTGCTTCACTGGTTATAGAATTTGTAATGGATATTCTGTTCCAGACTATTGCAATATGTTGCTGCAGTTGACTCTTTATTGCAGCTTTTACTTTTACTCACACAAATTTGGGCCAAGGTGGATTTATTGTTAAAACACTTCAAATATCAATAATTATATCAAATTCTTACTTGGGGTGATGAGGGGGTCAAAAAGGACTTTAAAACTGTGGGCAGTAAAATACCGTCAAACCTGTCTACAAAGGCCACCCCAAGGGAAACAGGAAAAGTGGCCACTGTAGACAGTTGTCCTAGCTATAGACAGGTTCTATAACATGTATTTCCACCTGTTAGGAGTCAATTCAAGTGGCCACTATAGACAGGTGGTCACTATAGACAGTGGCCACTATAGACAGGTGGTCACTATAGACAGTGGCCACTATAGACAGGTGGTCACTATAGACAGTGGCCACTAGTTTGACTGTACATGCAAGTCTCTGTTTGTAACAAAATTGTATCAGTTTGGACCCCCAATGAGAAATTACACTGACTTCCACCACGCCCCATGGACAGGGTACAACATACTTTAACAAGATTACAAAATCAGCTCTATGGTATCCCCAGAGTGGAAAGTTTCATTGAGATTCTCCGGTGTAATCGGAGCCGAACAAGAGATGCCTTATTTCGACTAATCTCCATTGATATCGTGAAGCCGTAGCTGTGTTTGCAGCTTAGACGAGTCAAAGGGTGGTTAGTTTCCTTGGCGCACAGAAGCACATTCCTATAGGGGTTTAACCCATACTGCGCTAGAAGATAAGGGTGTTGTTTTTGAGAGGGTGTGATAGGAAATATAATTAGATGATTACAAGAATAATAATCACTGCATTGGCCGTCTCAATCAACTTTCATTGTCTATGTTACAAACATGAAAGGATTGCACATTTACACAAGTATGTACAAATGTAGGTGCAGTCAAAACTGTCTATAGTGGCAGTGAAAATGAAGAAGTAACTGCTTCATACAGGTGGAATCTATAGATGTTGTCAGATTCCATAACTCACGTTGGAATCTGGAGGGTAGCAATACTGCGTAAACTGATATTTTCGCTGCCAGGATTTTATTTTCTAGAAATTTGAAACCATGAATTCACCACTGAAAGTTTTCACTCATTAGAATGCCCATACACTTGTGCAAAATAACAACTCGCTATAAATGTGTGAAAATGTCTGAAAGTCACTGAATTTGCTAAAATCTATATCCGCTAATATATCAACTTTTACAGTATCTGTGGCCACTAAAATAGGTTAATATCATTAGATCAGCACTACAATCAATTAAAAAACCTCACGCTTCTCAATGCTCACCAATGTCTAAGAAACTGGCATGAAAGCGGTTAAATAAAATAAGGTTTTTAACTAAAATACCATTTCCCCAAAGCTTGAAGCCTGCCAAAGACCACCTTCTTTTTCGCAGAGCAAACAAATGCCTAGTTTGATTGTGCTCTAGTCTAAGCCTTACAAATGATGAAGTTTGTCAGATGCAGCCTTCAGACAAGAAGCGTTGAAAACAAGCTGTAAGAGTACATATCACATATGTATCTAACATTCAAAACAGGAATCAGTACATGATTAACTTTATGGCACATCATTTATCAATGCAATTAATGATGCATAGTTGATTCAAGCATATGCAGGATTCCTACATTAGATGTGATATTCAGAACAGAAATCAGAATCCTAACTCAATTTTGTCCTTACATGGTTGACTTAGCGATACAAAATCAAACGATGAGGGCAAACAAAATAGAAACCCATAATATACCTGTTAAGCATTGCAACTGTTTCCTGGAATTTCTTTTTTTATCATAACCAATTAATATTTAGTATTTGTAGCTTTGAATCAACGTGAGTAATCTAAATGTTATATTGTTATACTTCTAGAAATAATTATATACATATATAATAATTTGACAACTAATATTCCATTTGATATATTACAAATTTTCTGTGGAAATTCATGTGATACTTACAGTGTACATGGAATAATTGTTGTGTTTATACCAACTAATGAGAAGGGTGAATGTATAACGCATTCTGAATGGATTTTCCAACCCCCAATCAAGGTTGATAGAAAAAATAACAATTTAATATAATTGTAATGTAGCAGAAGGGTGTAATAATAATAATAATAATAATCATACATTCTTATATAGCACTAACGTATCAGTCGTCTCTAAGCGTACAATGTGTATAACAATTTGGAAGGCTGCTGTTCTTGGGTATTCTAAGATTTAGTGGGTGAACCCCTTTAAGGGTAGATCACTGTCATTTTTGACAAGCTGATATTCTCAGAATCGAATGTGAGCATTTGTTGACCTTGTTCAAAGCTCTCATGCCACCAAGTGCTTGACAAATTGCTTCCTTGGCATTTCTTGGGTATCTAAGTTGCTTACACTGGGATGAAAAGTTTATCATTCCTTCAGAAGCACTAATTTGGCCATGAGAATGAATGAGTTCTCCATTCATTATTCATTGCCTGGCTGATAAAAATGTGCCCTGATATTCTACATGAGCATCAATCTTATACATATAATTCATGGAAAAAAGCACAACCAAAATCTTTAAAGTACATTAAAATGTGCCTGTAGCCTGGGAGAGAAGGTGGCAGATGCCCCCCCCCCCCCCCCGCAGATGCCCCCCCCCCCCTCACAAAAATATGAAAAAAAAACATGACATGACATGAAGTACGGAAGAATGTGCCTCCCCTGATGCCCTCGTTCAAGTGCAATCCTAGCTACATGTATGCTCCTGAAAAAGTACTGAAAAATGAATTATGAATAAGTAAAGGGTATCAAAAGAAAAGAAAAGAAAATTGAACACAAACTTGTCAAAAAATTGAATGTCCTTACCTTGTTATGGGAGTCAATTCTCGCATTGATCTGCCCGTCTAAGATGAGGGTCATCAGCTCATCTTCTAAGTCAATGACCGATGTATTGAATGCACTCGACATCTTCTGCATGTCTGCTGATACATAGGGGCTGAAATACTGTAGGGGGAAAGGATGCCAATTTTAGATTAGTCATGTTAATTATCAAGAGTCAATTCTAGCATTGATCTCGGAATCTAAGATGACTAAAAAGAGAGCCAACAGCTCATCTTATAAGTCTGATACTGATGTGTTGAATGCACTCGACATCTTCTATATGTCGGCTGATACATAGGGGCTGAAGTACAGTAAGAGGAGAAAGGATGATAATTTTAGATTAGTCAGCTTCATAATCAAGAGTTGATTCTAGCATTGATCTTGCTTTCTAAGATGAGAGTAAGTAACTTGTCGTCTAAGGAGGTGTTATTCAAAATCAACCGCAAATCAACTGCAACTTTGCAAATTGTAACACCCATTTTCATTCGCGCACAGTGTGTGCATTTAACAAGACGCACAT
Source organism: Temnopleurus reevesii (assembly GCA_036244855.1). Lineage (NCBI taxonomy): Eukaryota > Metazoa > Echinodermata > Echinoidea > Temnopleuroida > Temnopleuridae > Temnopleurus > Temnopleurus reevesii. The sequence continues at coordinate 43,914 of BQKZ01000791.1, forward strand.
GAAACAATGATTTTGATTAGCGCGTTCCAACCAACTGCAACTTTTGAACAACACCCCCAAGTCTGATACTGATTGACTGAATGCACTTCAGTCATAAACTGTAGGAAGAGAGGAAAAATTAACCGTTTTTTTTTTCAACTGAAGAAAACTAAAAAGTCAAATACATGTCAAATGATTAACCGAAACTTGTGATCAATTGCAAGTTTCTAGCAACACACCCTTAGCAATACAAACCTGTATTAGGGCTCTATTCCTGATCTGAGAGTATAGAAAAGAGACATGAGGAGCGAGGTACATGTCTAGAAGCAGGTTATCTTTGATCTCTTCCAGTAGTTTGAGGCATGAAGCGTACTTCGATTCGTAGAACATGAAGATGATATCTCTCAGTTGAGGCTCGAGCTCCAGGAAGAGTTTGAAGGAGCTGCGGGATGAAAAGAAGATAAGAGAAAATACAAATTAAAATTATTGATAGTCTGATTTGGTGGTGTTTTTTGTGTTGTTTTGCTCTTTGGATGTGAATTTGATTTTAGTTGCTTTGAATGATGAATGTTGTTTGTGTTGGGAAGATAATAATTAGAATTATATTTCTTGCCTCATCCCAACATGGATAAGCACTAGTTGACAGTGCCCATCCAAGATGCTTAAAAAATACATTTCCAAGGCATTCCCAGGGAGAAATCAATCCCACAATCTCCTGGTGACCTTTGCCGTTTTTGGACAGGTGTTTTACCACTACAGCAAATGGCTTTTGCGGGCTTGATTTGAATAAGAGCAGCAGGTACTGCACAAGTATCATTTGAATGTAGATTTGTCTATAGTTTTTTTTCAACGGAGTCATACAACACAATTGTAGGGCTTACTTTGAATTGCAAGTGAACTACCGTTCTGGAGCAAAGGTTTCACTTAGGTGCAATGTAAAGACTCAGTCATTGGTTTTCCTTAGATATGGGTAATGAAAATCCATATGTGGGGGCATCGTGGTGTAGTGGCTCTGATTCACACCTTTTAACCCGAGGCCGAGGGTCATACGGTAAGTTTGAATCTCAACCATTGCATCAATTTCCTTCATCAAGAAATTTATCCACACTGTGCTACACTTAAACCAGGTGAGGTGAATGGGTACCTGGCAGAAATTCATCCCTTTAAATGCAAAAGCGCCTACTTGGCATCTATGCTACGGCCAGGTAATAAAATTAGACGTTCGTCTCGCGCCCTCTGAATAGGTGACTAGAGAGATGGCATGTTTAAATGCTATTAAGATATTATTATCATTATAGGGGTAATTCAAATATAAACTTGAAGAGTCATTATATTTTTCGTAATCACTGTTTGAATCCTTCATCATCTTTCGTAGCATTTAGTCAATTTCAAACACTCATCAAAATAATTTCTATTTCTAGCACTTCATTTTGTGGAAAATGCGTCTAGAGTGCACACAGGCAAAATTGAATGATCAAATTGTAAAATCGCTTTAGAAAAGTAGGAAATTGGCAATGGAAAAACCTAGATACAATTTTCCTGGGTTGTACAGGTAATGGCTGTATTCAGGGGCATTTCTCTTATTCTAAAATGACCAAGCACATGTTAATAGGAAACTAAATGAATGAAATGATGATGCCGGTCAGAATATACAGTGAATCATGACGAATTACTTAACACAAAATGTATCAGCTTCTTGCCTAACATACAGGTTTACCTGAAAAAAATACATAACAGGTAACTTTTTTTTGTATCTTTTCTTTTAATACATGGCCATTGATATGAAAGGTGAGGAGAGTGCATATGCACCCTCCTTTAGAATGTGATCTGACCATGCCTCGTCGGTGAAAAAACGTTGATAGTTCAAAATACACCCTCACTTTTCTTATGCAACCAGCAAAGGCATACGGTACTTGTGGAATGTAATATACAAGGTTATTTTTTCTTTGTTGGCTCCCGAATAGAATGTGATGTACAAGCCTTTTCATTTCTCTTTTTTAATTGTCAGAAAATACATCCCTCCTCTGAAAAAGACATCTATGACCGTGTATTAAGATCTTGAAACTAAATCTCAGCAAATCAGTGCTAGCATTCTCACTCTCAATATGGTAAGCTTTAAAGGAATTAATCACCATAGAGTTAATCCATGCACTACTAATTTGTACCACAAAGAGTGCTATTGAGTTTTATCTGATTAGGATTTGCAAAGATTATGCAGGATATCTCTTAAAAATTCAATGCATGGTCTTCTATTCAAACATATTTGGGGTCATTTGAGGAATTTACTGGCAATTCACTAAAACTTGCATTGGCACCTAACAGATTCTACACTATATTTTATAAAAGAACCACACTCTGCCCTAATATGCCGAACAAGAGTCTGTGGCTGATTTGTCCCTTTATCCTTTTCATTACCAAGAGCTGCGTCTGCACTATAGCGAGTTTTTTAATTAGCTCGCTAGCTCTGATCCGGGTAAATAGCCCAATCAGAACTAGCTCAAGCTAATTTGCAGTGCAGACGCATACAGTGAGCTAATTCACTGAAATATCTCGAGCTTAACAAGCCGAAGATATCTTGGGCTAGTTTCCAAAATAGTGAGCTAATTCGGGAAATAGCTCACTAACTTGCTCGATTTGCTACAGTGCAGCTCGCGCTCGCGCTAATTCTGTGACTCGGGCTAATATATTCATGACGTTGCGTGGGCGCAGCGGAGCATGGCAGCCAGGCCCATTGATGACGCACAACAACCACGTGCTCATGTTCCGAGACTGCGCATGCTTGAGAACTAGACCAAGCTCGGAGCGGGCTAATGCAGCTCGCGCTCGCGCTACATCGCGGGAAAAGACTGTTGTCCTTCAAGCTCGACATTCCAAACTCGCTATAGTGCAGACCCAAGATTGTCAATCTTGAGATAAATTACAAAGATGGCTGATCAGGCTAAAATCTCGAGATCAAGGAAACTCGGGCTAGTGCAGCGCCGGCTATGGTCACCTTTCTGCACCATCGAACACTATTGATGAGGAAAAATAAACCTGCTCCTGTTTCATACAAAAAGGGGTGCCCTATCTCATTGCATAATGTAAAGTTAAAAAGCCAGAGAGTGCAGCTTTTCAATAAATAGAAAAGACAAGGGGTTGGACTGAAATGGCTTTCTTATGAAAGTCTCCTAAACTGAAAGAGTTCAAAATATGGTACACAAAAAGTTTTGGGATTACTATTAAATTTGCATTTAATATTTTTCACACAAAGTTATTCTTTTTATGGAGATACCCCCAAACATTTGTCCTACATGTTATCATACACACAATAATCATATTAACACATCGTTGTTTCAGTTATTGATTGATTGAAGAGTGCCTTTTGACTTTCCTTGTTATTTCTTTTCTGTAATGAATTTGCTCTGAGCGCCTTGAGCACCTAATCAGAGTGGAAAGTGCGCTATATAAGACACATGTATTATTATTATTATTATTATTATTATTATTATTGCAGGATATATTTCGCTCCACTACACCCTCTGAAAATAGCTAGCCATTAGTGAAGTGAAACAAGAGGTAAGCCTTAACCTACTTTGAGTAGTGCAAAGACTATTATAATGAAAGTTTGAATGATATTCTCTTCTGCGAACAGAGAAAAGATTATACACAAGATTCAATCAATTTTCACTGTGACCTGTTCAGGACTGGCCAAAAGATGGAGCTATTCAACATATTTGTTGGCTGCATTCATGCAAATGATGTTGCATTGTATTTGGGACAAGACATTATCGCCTTGGATCTCCACTGTCAGCTAAACAAACTGCAAGAAGATATCGAGAAGTTTGGTTTCGATTCGGTCTTTATGCAGACATATCTGTCCACCAACATGATTCAGCCAAATAAATTGAAACCTTTCTTCCACTTGCTCCATCTTGGAGCTATTTAGCACATTGTTGATGCATACCTGTTCAGTCAAACCTGTCTATAAAGACCTCCCAATGGAGACAGAACAAGGGGTCTATAAGACATGTTCGTTTAGATTTAAAATGTGTTGAACAGAGTCAAGATAGGTTGTCTTTATCGACAGGTGGTCTTTTTATACAGGTGGTCTCTAAAGCAAGTATGCATTGTGTTTGAACAGAATTGTTGCATCCCTCCAACATACTTGACCATCATCCCTTCATATTTTGTCAAATCAAATGTCCACTTAAATGTTGCAACCCTTTTCATAGAATCCTATTTAAGACCTCTTTGTCAATTTATCAAAATAATTTCAAAATATTCTGTTAAGATCACTTAAACATTCTCCTATACTAGCCACAAGATGGCGCTATTTAACATTTAATGAAGCAAACATCTAATTATTCATAGCAAGTATGCATTTTGTTGGGACCAAAATTATTACACATTTTTTTCCATTGCTTAAGACCCAGGAGTTCCCCAAATTTGATAAAAACAATGAAACTGTGCTTTAGGTCTATGTCTATTATCACCAATATTGATTCAACAATCCAAAAAGCAAGCATTACAGCATTTCAGGCTGCTTCAGTTTCAAGAAGCTGCTCTCCCAGTGGGCCCGGCAACAACAGAATTATATTTGTCTGCCACTTTCCACTTCTCTTCATTGACCACTCTTGTGCTTTTCATTTGTGGTTCTCTCACCGCTAGTGATTTCTTCACCTGAGGATGAGGTGGTTGAATCTACTCGGAACGTTGTGTTTTTTAGATCTTTCTTTATCTTTTTTTAGCTTTTGCTCAGTCCTTTTCAGGACAATTTCTTGAAAGATAACCCTACACCACATGTTGCAACCACAACTCTTTTTGAAAGAAGAATTATGATTATTCATGTACCTGCTAGAGATGACATTCCTTTGTAGTTCTTGTCTGTCAAAGGAGGCTAGAGCACACAGACCCCCATACATGGCTACATTGTTTGGTGACATCAGCTGCAGAAGAAAAAAGAGACAAGGGCTGTCATCATGACTTGACTTTCAGAACTGATAGTGATGCCTGATTTAATTATTATGACTAAATGAATGTGTACAATCGATATAAGTATTTTAAAACTATCCATTTGGTATTTTATCACTACAAGGAAAATACAACAATATAATAAACAACACAGAAATGTAAATCCCCTGCTGCACCTACCATAGCTGCCCTGGGCCTTTCCCTCTAATCGATTATATTTGTGAATTGTTGAAGAGATTTAGAGAATGCTTTTAATTCTTTTTACATTGGTTTTGCCAACTTTTCATTTTTCACAGACCCATCAGCAGTAGAAAGTCAATAAAGGAAATAAAGGAAATTCTAAAGATACAGAAAGTGGTAGCATATTATTACACAACTGTTTAATGACTTTTTCTCAATTGTGAAGACTTCTCTGTTGGACAGTCTACACAGTAAGCCAAACTTCATATCTAACCTCACAACCAATCCTAACCATTACATTAATGTTGGGTCACCTACATAACACCATGAGACTTAAGAAAGTCCCCTGACAATGTTGGAAACTCAGAAACTGTTATTAGAGTGTGGTAGAAGCTGTAGACTTGAATTATTTATGACTATCTCCAACAAACGAAAACATTCTACACCTCTTAAGAGCTTTCATTGGATAATATGTTGAAGAACATATCAACGACCATTTTAATAGTTGTGATGATATCAAGGTACAACTCCAGGGGCCAATTGCATGAAATACTCTGTGTTATCTCCTACTTGTTATCTCTAGCGATGCCAACAAATAATCATGCACCTTGTCCTTTACCTTTGAATGAGGGATATCAAACCCAATAGATGTTGGTACTTACCAAACACCATTGGGCTTCCAACTGTCAACCTGAAAAAACTTTTATCATTCAACAATTTTCAATAGAAATCAAGAAAAGCATGCCATATGATTTGGCAGGTGTGTCACCATGGAGCAAAAAAAAATTGAGGGGGGTGCAAACAATTTCAAGTTGGTTGAGTCCCGCACTCTATTGAGTGTTGAGGGAAGGGATGTTATGGACAACCCTTGCTATATGCAACATGTATGTAATGAAGCTCCAAACAAAACAAAACAAAATTTGATATAGAATTTTATAAATTTCGTCTTCAGTGGTATAAATGGAAGAAACGAACACTACTAATGAGCAATGTTGTAAAAAAATTGCTCACAGTAGAGAGCAAGTGTCAACTGTTAAGAAGTCTGGAGCATAATCTAATGATCTTTTGAGAGTTTGTGAAAGTTTACTAGAGGTAGCGATTGATTGCAAATACACTGCAAATCAGTCATGAAATGCACAAACATAAACATTTCAATGTTGAAACACCTAATAGCATTAGGGGATAGCTAAAGCAACAGCTAATACCATCTCATGGAATCTACCCCAGATTGCCTCAAGAGTACTTACATCAGGGAAATCGCAGTGATCAAAGGATGCTTGTAAGAAGTACTTGGCTGCTGGCTTGTAGTTCTTAGTGGCTAGCTCTGCTAAACCTGCCGCACATTTCAGCTTCGTTGCTACCATCAAGTTGTCTTTTGTGTCCTTCTGCTGGGGGTGGGGGAACAAAGATTCAGATGTATATATAGAAACATACTACACTTCTGATCAGTTTGACTATTTACTGCACGTTTATTTCTTTTGCATATTGATGTCATGCAGTGGCTACATAATCAATTCAATTTTGGGTGTCTTGTCTTTGACACACACCCCTTGTGCATCATACATTTGCTTCGGAAATGATCTAGTTTACCTAGAAACGAAATAAGGAGATCAAAATAGATGGAAAAAATAATTTCACCAAAAACCAAATCAAGCATTTTAGCCCTGCCATAACAGAGTAACAGAGTAACAGAGTTTTGAACTGTCGGCATACTTTATCACTTGTTACCAACTGCTCTGAGCAGTTGGTAACAAGTGATTAAGCATTAATTTATGCGCTTAATTGAGCATGTACTTTGCTAATAAATAATTCTGCTCAGGATTGGGCAAATAGAATGGATGGAGATTTTAATTGTTAACATACTATATGACTTGCCTCTGACAGCTCTGGTGTTACCTCTTATATACACATGTAGTTAAAAAAACGGGACAAGTTTTGAGCTCGTGACCTATTAGAATTACTGCTAACACGTGCGGCACATGAGTTGGGGAGGCTAATCATTTCGAAAAAATATTGATCATCTTTGTCATTTAATAATTCTTATAAGGAATGGGTAAATAGAATAGATAGAGATTTGAATTACCTCTGAAAGCTCTAGTGCAAGCCTCTGTTTTGCCTTTTTAAATGTAGCTCCAAAAATGGGACAAGCTTTGAGCTCGTGACCTATTAGAATTACTGCTAAGACATGCAGCACATGAGTTAATAATCCCAATCTAAAATAGAAAATACTTGGTCTTTACTATAAAATGATTAAGGAAATGGGCAAATAGAGAATGGATGGAGATATGAAATTGTCAACATACTATATGACTTGCCTCTGAAAGCTCTGGGGTTGCTTCGGCTTTGTTTACATAGCTCAGCACGTGGGACCAATTCTGCAGGTGGATGCTAACCTGAAATACAAAACAAATAGATTGTAATGAATCAACGTTGTGTTCATGAAAAAAAATTGGCATAACTAATTACAGTAGCCCTTACCTACCAAACAATTAACAGAAATCAGTAAAGAGTCAACTGTATGACAAATCAGTGCAAGAATTGCTTATTGGCAATAGCTGAAAATTATTTTACAATGATGAATTTCATCTCTAATTCATCAACCAACGGATGAATGTCTCTACCAATAAGATGAACCTCAGTCAGAAAATGCTTGCTTTTAAAGACATATTTTTTGTAAAGGACAAGCTGATAATGCTTGATTTCAGCAGAGATGCCAACCATTCTAAAATATGCATGGTGTCAAAATTAAAACATTAAATTATACAGCAAAAAAATGAAGAAAAGTAAGAGCAAACATGTCAGCAATTACAACACTTTCAACCAGAAATACACCTCAGCATGATGGCATGCACCTTTATCAGAAAATGTTGCTTGCTTTAAAAAAAAAACAAGAATAGTGTAAAACATAATGCATAAATGCATGAATACATGAATGCAAAGATCACCTTAGTCTAACACTTACATATAGGTAAGGTCAACTTACTTTGATGACATTGAGACACATATTGATGATATGTTTGGGACTGGTACAGTAATCCCTTGCTCTGGAATAACACTTGAGGGCGTTGCTGAGATCGCCTTGGTCTAGATAGTGGTCTCCTAGGTCATCATGTCCTCTCCTGTACAAACATGAGTGAAAATATTACAAGGTTTCAACAGAATTATTGTAATTAGCATATTGTTTAGGTTTACCTGAACTATTTTTGTTGGTGTCCATACAGCAATACATTTAGTATTCAAACTTCCAAGCACTTATCACTAGAAGAGTAAAAAATTCAGTGCTAAAACTGAAACTAAAAAATCAACACAATTTACTCAATACCAAACATACATGATGCTCTCCTTAATGGAGTTACTCTTGTAATTATTTAGGTCTGTGTCGAGTTTCTCCAGCTCGAGTGCAGCTTTCTTAATGGTTGTTTCAATCCATTGAGCGTCAAGAAAGGGTATGCTGTGGATTGCTACTGCATCAAACAACTAAACACCTGCCCATTAAAAATCTGAATCACCTTTATACCAAAATATTCACAAAACTCAAGAGCTCTGTCATAAAACACTTATAGCCATTTGCCGCCATCCTTCTTGTACTCCACATTAAAAATTCATAGCTCACATTCAAACAGCAATACAGTTATTACTCAAAGTTCCAATAGCTTGCTGAAGGAGCAAAGAATTCAGTGCTAAAATTCAAACAAATGTAAATCAGCACAATTACTTAATATCAGAGACTCAAACATACCTGATACTCTCTTTGATCGAGTTACTCTTGTAATTCTTAAGGTCTGTGTCAAGTTTCTCCAGCTTGAGCGCTGCCTTCTTATTTGTTGTTTCAATCCATTGAGTGTCGAGGGAGGGTATGTTATGGACCACCCCTGCTACAGCATCAGGTAGCATTGATGCGTTGGACCTGCAAATACAAAGGTAATCGGCTAAAAAAATGTATTCCTTTAGTCACTGGATTGACAGAATTTTGTTCTATATTTCCATTGATTTGTATCAAATTAATTAAACATGCTCTTCATACACGTAAGGATAAAAAAAGGCAATGAACATCACTAGGTGAATACTCAAATGTTGAACCAAGAGCTGTGCAAGGTCATGCAGAACCATGGTGCAAGATCTTTGTAAGGGATTTCCATTTAGTGCAAACCCCAATCCCTCCCCTACACAAGGCTTTCTATAGCACATTGTTGAATATTCTGAACGGACCATTCTTCAACTAAATATACGTCAGAATTAAATGTGCTGATCCGAGCGAATTTCCTATGTGTTTGGACTTTGAGGGCTACGAAATCATCTAAATCCGATTGACTTCATGATATATTTTTGTCCAGCTTTGACCATCATTAGACCATTAATTTGTCAAGAAATCATCCCTAAATCTGGGTGTAGTTCAGTGCCATTCTAAGTGATTCAATCTTGAAGGCTAAGCCCATAATTAGCCGCATATGCCTCATGATGTACGAGTCAGTAAATGATGAAAATGATTATGATGATGATGATTGTGATGATGATGATGATGATGATGTTGATGATGATGATGATGATGATGGTGGTGGTGGTGATGATGGTTATGATGCAAGTGATAACGACGAATGATGATGCTGATGAAGATGATGATGATGATGATGATGATGATAATGATGATGATGACGATGTTGATGATGATGGGGAGGAAGATAATGATAATAATAATGATGATGATAATGACATAGATGATGATGATTATAGTGATGATGATGGTGATAATATTTACTTACAAAGCATTAGTGAGTTTCCTGTGCACCAATTGGTACATGGGTGTGTTGTATGTGGTCTGGGTGTAGTTCAGCGCCATTCCCAGTGATTCAATCTTGAAGGCAGGACAGTGAAGGGCAACAAAGAGGAGTCTATTGATCTTGGCTGTGATGATTGTGATGATGATGATGATTATGGTGATGGTTATGGTGATGCTGATAGTGATAATTACGATGACGATGATCATAATAATAAGGATGATGATCATTGTGATGATAATGGTGATGATGACAATGATGATGATCGTAGTGATGATTATGATGGTAGTGATGATGAGGATGATGATGATGATGATGATGATGATGATGATGATGATGATGATGATGATAATAATGATGATGATAATGATGTTGTTCATGTTGTTGTCGTTGATGATGATGATGATGACGACGACGATGATGATGATGATGATAATTATAGATAATGCCAAATAATACCCTATATGGTAATCTACCCAAAGTTGGAGACAAAATTGCAAGAAGTTGGCTGCGAGTGGCCTCATTCTATGTGAGCCACTGCCTGGGCGGCGGGAAGCGCAAGACTATGTTGAAACTTTAAAGGCAGATGCCAGAGCAGTTGGCACAGATGAACTAATGATGATGATGGTGATGATGACGAATGATGATGATGAAGATGATGCTAGTGATGACAACGAATGATGATGATGATGATGATGATGATGATGATGAAGATGATGATGATGATGATGCTGATGATCATGATGATGATGTTAATGATGACAATGATGATGATGGTGGTAATTATGATTTACTTACACAGCATCAGATAGTTTCCTGTGCACCAACTGGTACATGGGTGTGTTGTATGTGGTCTGGGTGTAGTTCAGCGCCATTCTAAGTGATTCAATCTTGAAGGCCGGACAGTGAAGGGCGACAAAGAGCAGTCTGTTGATCTTGGCTAAGCCCATATAACTGGCCGCATATGCCTCAACATCCTAGAAGTGGACAAGAAAGGAGCATGGAAATCAGACAAATTTACACATCAATGAGCCCTTAGGGTACATGTATTCCTTTTGAGTAAGGAAATTGTGTGGAGGCGCCAGGGTAATGATAATGCACAGCGCTTCGAGCACTCCGCATAGTGGATATGTGCTCTTAATAAATTGCATCTATCATCATTATCATTATTATTATCAAATTAAGAGCTTTATAGCCAATTTAATTTTCTTGGAATATCAAACCCTTTGAACAACAAATATGTTTCCATTTAACACAAAAAGGAATCTACCCCTTGCTTTTTTTATACAAGAACATGGATGAAAAGGCACTCTCTCAATCATAACTGGATTGGTTTTATATGGAAAAAGAACCCCACCCAACCAATACTGAACAAAGTTAGAAGTATGAATGAGAGTTTATTACTTTGCCTACCACCTATGTCATGGTTATATCCATATCTACATTACGCAGGATTTGATTTCAGTCAACTGCGACAAGGGGAATATCGACTAAAGTATACTTATGTCATGATTTTACAAAACTGCTCGTTGTTACATCACAACTATGAATCATCTGTGATGAGCTGTTTGTCCACTACCCAAATATGTACCGTGCATTTCCCAATTTTCACGTTCACTCACTTATCTGTGACGAGCAAAGTGTTTAAGTATGCATTATCTGTCATGTGGTACTGCGATGTCATCAATGGTCATCTCTAACAAATAGACTACAATCAAAACGTTCTTTAGGGGAGTGAACAAATAAAAGCAATGTATTGACATGTACTTTTGGTCGACATGCACAGGGTGCTACAAGAATTTTTTGCACTATTTGCCCAACAGGCATGTTGTCTTTCTAATCGCTTGTCCGAACATCCATTTCTCTTGCCCAAAACATAATAAGGGAACAAAAGCAGCAACATATAGCATTAGATTTTAATTAGCTGTCAGTGAAGTTGGTCAAATGATAGATCTTGCAAGTAGATTCTCACCACAAATTCACACACAGCCAATAATTTATACTTTTTTAATTCAAAATCATTACTTGCCAATTTGGGCAAATGAAAATTTCATTTAATTGACCAATGGCTTAATTTTGTTGCCCCGGGCATTCGAGCATGTGGGTTTGTAGTGCCCTGCATGCATCTCGTCAACGTTGACTGAAATCAAAATTAACTACAGTACACTCTATGAAATGTATACTTACCAATGTTGGATTGTCAACGCTGTACCTCATTTCTTCTTGTTCAGCCCCATCACCTTGCATATCCACTTGCATTGGCTCCACAGGGCCCTGTTCATCAAGAATAAAATTTGAACAAGATTTTAACATTGTCATCTGATTCAACACAAGTTTAAAAATTTGTCTTTTCTGTTGGAATATCGAATTCGTTCATCCTCACCAAAAGTCCACCTTTATGGTCTTGTGGTACAGATACCAGCATTCAAAGCTCGGGAACCGGGTCCCATTCCTGGCGAAGTAGACATTTTTTTCTACTGTGCCAAAAAAATTTAAAAGGGAAGGATGGGTCAGGGGAGCATTGTTTCATACATCGTCTATTACTGTTCTCAAATTTCTTACGTTATACTACGTATTCTCACCGTAGACAATGAGTGATATCGAACAATGTCTGTATCTGTATCCAATGTCAGTAAAATACAAATATCCATTTACATCCCACTAACTGTAAATTTGCATTTGTCTTGTGTGGAATGGCTCGTGGTATTTTAGTCAAATTTGAGTTTGTTTGTAAATGAGAGCAGTGATGAGAAGCCTGAAGAATAAAAGACATGCCCATTCTCACAATAATCCTAGTATCGAAGTTTAACAGTGAGAAATCTTTTATCAAGAAATATGATTTCTTTCTGAAGAGGCCTCTTAAAATTCATCACTTACATATTTGTCAAAATTTGTTTTTCTCTCTTCATTTTGGCATCAGCTCAGTTTGGATGAGTTTAGAAAACATGCGAAGAAATCATTAGATCTAATAAAAAGTTAGCTAACCAGATCACTTTTTATCAAAGTGAAAAATACATACATTGTAATACCCCTATCAATTCAAACTTATGTAAAGAATATTTCTTTCAATGCAAAGTTGTAACACAAAACCTTTTCTAAATGTCAAAACAATTATGTGAGTGAAAAAAAAAGAAGTCTGAAGTGAGATCTCTCCAAAGAGAGAGTCATTTTGATTGTAAACATGGGAGTCTAGCTCCTAAGTTTTATTATGCATGTCTAAACAGCTATTTATATCATGCTTGAGACTAGGGCTGGAAGAAAAAGTTAAATAATGTAAATTATATTCGTCATGAAAAGACTCTGAGCCAGTGATTGGCGTGAATCCCTTTAATTGACTATCAAAATATTCAACCAGCATAAACATTTACTTAAACGTGACAACATCCCTGTCTAGTTCTGAAACTATCTATAGCTTTGAACACTGATGAACTATAAACGGCTTTATGAGTGACGTAACATTAGGGTGTGCGCTGTTCATGCTCTGTGGCAAAGCCAAAGCGCGTCATGATTGCCATGCACATAAAGGACTTGGGGCGCGGCAGCCAGGGCCGTGTTCCTACTAGCCTACTCTGTTGAGTACATTGATTTGTGCAAAGCGAGGCTGCCTAATTTTGATGAGTGCCAGTGTTCACTTTGAAACCTGGTTCATGTTTGGCTCAATTACATTTATTTGAAGAATGAAAACAAAATGAAAATCAGGAATAATTTTGCTTGTGACATCGATGACGGATATAAACCGATTACTATTATTACTTAATTACAAGCTGCCTTCAGATCCTGATGGGTTTCGTGTAACCATCATCCCCTCAGTAACACAATTCAATTCAATTATGGTATAGGCATCCTCCTCTGCGCCTCATAGACTTCCGCGATGTAAAACGCGCGCTTGGTGAAATCAAGACTTTTTCCTGAAAATCTCCAGCCGTGTATAAAGTGAATGGGATGCAGAGAAGGGACCCAAATATTTTGAATGCCAAAAATGAGAGGGGTGTATATTTCATCTAAAATGACATTGTTCCTGGTCAGATTTTGCTGAGATATTTCTCACAGATTTTGCTGAGATACTCCTCACACATATCAGATTAAAATTGAATTGGATATTCATTGACTTCATGCTTTTTTCAAGCTGAAAGTTTAGGTGCGCAGACGTGCGACCCCCCATCATATGATGGAAGTCTAAAGGCATGCAGGCACCTTAATATTTCTGACTCTGAGTGATTATGAAACAATAAAAATTATAATTTAATCAAAGAATTTGGTATCACTTGAACTCTCGAAGGAGAATTTTCTGAAGATTATTTAGAAATAGAAATTGGGCAAAAAAAGCACAAAAAATATCTTCGAGGAACAGCTTCCGACAACGTCTTAATAAACTGCAGTAGTTTTTGTTACACATTTAAAGGCACTCACTGCTCTTTAAATTAACTTAAAAACTTTTATTGCTGTATCTTTACTTACTGATGTCACATAAATTCTATAGATTAATATGAAATAGCATAGAATCATTAGGATTTGTAAAAAACCTTGGATTTTTTGTCTGATTCTTAAATACATGAGCAAGGAATTATAGTCGAAAAAGCTTCCTCAGTCCCATGCATAGTCAAGTCACAGAGTTTGACTAACCCGTATTTGGCCATAAGCACATCGCACATGTTGGATGAGTGCCTTTTCATTACGCAGGCCTTTGTAAATATGAACGACCCATATAGTGGAAATCCAATTACTGGACAGCATGGTAATACCGGACGCGTATTGAAGTCGCGCACCTACAGAAAAATGCGCGCATGTTGAAGTGCAGCGAACAGGGCAAATATGGAGTGTTTGGAATGATGATGAGATCCAAAAACATTTCAGTTTATTTTCATGAGTGTAAATGGCTGAAATATAATGGAAAGTTATTGATTGTGTTCTTTTAAAGTGTCCATTAACTGGATTCACCAGTATACAGTGATCTTGTTAAAATATGAGAATAAGCCTACATATTTTAGGCTTTTAAACATATTTGAATTCGCAGTAGGCTTGTACACTGTACTATCCAATAATGGTTGGGGGTCTCTAGACACTTAACAACATGGAAATTGCTGAGCTTGTTCTTTGATAAATACAATGTGAATTAGAAATATTGGCTTTGTTGTCAACAAAGTTGAAAGAAATGTACATTTTGTCAATACCAACATATATTAAAGTCCCCCTTTCACAGATGTGTACATACCCAAATTATCCATATTGCCACAAAGAAGAATGTCTCTGGCCAGGAGATCTTGGTGTCACTTTTTTCACATACAAGTTACAGCCTTAAAACTTTACTCATTTCAATCTCCTGGGGACCCCAAAAATTGGTGATACATGCATTTTTTCCAAAAGCTTTTGGAAAAGATGTTAACTGGAAATTTAAAAAAGTGCCTGATTTATAAGGAATGCTATCTTGACTACGCAATTCTTCTATGTGATTGCATTGTTGTACTAACTGAAATTTAAAAAAAAATTGAAATTGTGAATGACCGAGTGACACCACCATGCGAAAAAGACATTAAATGAAGAAAAAAATAGAATTACTAGAAAAGAGGGGAAGGAGCAAGACTTACACTGTACAGTGGAGATACCTGCAATTTATTTACTCCAATGTGCATGTAAATTGTTTGATATGCATTTCTAATGTATGCATTCATACACATCAGATATCGCTTGTTCAACTTGTCAACTCGTAGGTAAAATGTATTCACAATGAAATCTAAGGACAAAGAAATTTGTCAAAATAACAAACTTTCTTGGGCATTTGGGCATGTTGGTTTGTAGTGCCCTGAAATATATGAAAATGCACTTCCCAGATTGTAAGAAGAGCATAGGAAAGACGTTCATGTAGTCAGAAGATGTATGAAGGGGTTGGGTCCTGTCAAGTTCATCATCTAAAATGTTTAATTTTGATTATAAGTGTCAAGTGTCATGAACATTTCTCTTTTGGATAGCAATAATGTGAAGAAATGCATACAATTCAACGGTATCTTGTTAAAAGGACGAAAAGGATTATAAAATCTGTCTCTGTATACCCAACCCAGTGGGACACCTATTTGAACTTTTATATCTACATGTGATATTAATTGTAATATGTAGGTTTCCTTCACAAATATGATACCACATGAATCTAAAATAAAAATAACTCACAAAAACTTTGCATTGATTTGACCTGGTTTCAAATCACGATACATTTTAGATTTCAAAGCTAAAAATCACCCCATTGAATGGCAGACCTTCTATGCTATCTCATAAAATGAACCCCCTCACAGCCTGTAGCACAGGGTTTTCTGCATCATTTCTCCCATCTCTTCACCAACCATTCTTGCTTGTTCAACAAAATTCTTAAAGATGTCATGAATTTAGGATTGTCGCTAGGTTATCTCATTTGTTATAGTAGGTCTGTTTGGTTTGATCTTGGACTGCACATTTTTTATGACTTGCTCTATATACTTCTCTTTTTTACTTTTGTATTTTTTATGATTCTTGTATTCTGATCTTGCCAATTATGTGTATTATTGTGATTTGTGACCAATTTATTTCAATAAAAACTATTAATGAAAAAAAAGATAAATTCAAGATGTATTTGGAACTACCTTGGTGTGACTACATCTTTGGAGGAAAGTTCAAGTTGAGCATTTTAGTTTTAATCATTTCCATCCCTTATATTGGATAGATTCTTATAAACCAATTTTTAAAACAAGCTTTTTCATTAATTTTTGCAGGTTGAATGCACTGATGAAACTGAAGCAACAAAGGCATTTCAGGAGGTAAGTTTATTTTAATATTTTAAATGAATTTGTTGATTGTTCACATTCTTCATACCCTGGCCTCTGCCAGGTTGTACATGTAGAATAAGTCAGTTTCTTAGTATTATTTTTATGCCTCCGCCACCGTAAGGTGGTACCGGAGGCATTATGTTTTCGGGTTGTCCGTGCGTGCGTCCGTGCGTGCGTGCGTGCGTGCGTGCGTCCGTGCGTCCGTCCGGACCTTGTTACCGCGATAAGTTCAGAACTGCTGGACGGATTTTGACCAAACTTGGCTCAAGTATGTATAACCATGTGAGGATGAACTGATTAGATTTTGGGGTCAGTGGGTCAAAGGTCAAAGGTCACAGGGCCAAAAAACTTGTAAAAAAT
>BQKZ01000791.1:104663-124861 GCA_036244855.1 Temnopleurus reevesii
CCCCTGTGACCTTTGAACTTTGATCTCTGAATGTCAAAATTCTAGGGGATGGTCTCCGTGTAGTAATACATGCTAGCACCAAGTTTCAACTTCATAGCCCTATTCGTTCCAAAGATATGTGGGTATATACTTTGAATATAAAGTGCATTCACCCCTGTATGGCGGCCATTTTGAATTTATGCAAATTACGCATTGATCCACAACTCTGATTTTGGTAAATTTTTGATATGTTTTTAGAGGGGCCGTTTGCAATCAAATACACTTGGTTTGGAAACTTTTGCAATTTGTTTTGGGTCAAATCATATTTTGACTGGCCTATACCCCTTCCCCTTCCCCTTCCCCTCCCCTGTCCTTCCCTCTCCTTCCCTCCCCAATCCCCCTCCCCTCATCTTCCTTGCCCATTACCATATACACATCCATCTCTGAGCATAAACATATCACTAATCTGTGGACATCGACCGCGAACAACAAATATAC
This sequence comes from Temnopleurus reevesii, assembly GCA_036244855.1. Taxonomy (NCBI): domain Eukaryota; kingdom Metazoa; phylum Echinodermata; class Echinoidea; order Temnopleuroida; family Temnopleuridae; genus Temnopleurus; species Temnopleurus reevesii. The sequence continues at coordinate 105,141 of BQKZ01000791.1, forward strand.
ATTTTGATATGATATAGATTATGATGTTATTAGTCCTCGGACTTTTATTTTGTACTTTGATGATTATGATTTTAATAAACCTGAATTGAATTGAATTGAATTGAATTGAATTGATATCGAATGATATTGAAAACCAATGGCCTGAATTAGGCAAGCATTGGTGGTTCAGTGGTAGAATTCTCGCCTGCCACGCGGGAGGCCCGGGTTCGATTCCCGGCCAATGCATTTTTTTTCCTCTCTCCAAAACCATATTCAAAATTGATCCTAAAACGATCGATGTAGGTAAAAATGAACAATTGCTGAACACAGCAGCCTCTAAATAGGGCATAATGACTTTTCATGCTCTATTTTTGTAAATAATATGTATATTATCTAAATTGAAGAAATAAAAATGAGTATAATGAGGCCGACACACCGAACTCCTAACGTCTCTGATTTCGAGTAATTATGCAAAGTCAAGTATGTTACTCATAATGCCATTATTATTCCAAGCCCACATTTTGAAAATCATTTCAATTGTACGAATATTTTGTAATGTTTCAAAAAATCATCCTCACTCGATTCTTAAAAGAATTCTCTAATCAAACCTTAGATTTTATTGTAAAGGTGTAAGTTTTTTCATTGTATTTTGACATACATGTATTTGCAATCTTATGTCACATTTTCTTTTGTATTTCAAGAAAAAGGTTCTTAAAAAAAGGGGGTTTGTTGAATTTATGTTAGAAACGATTGAAATACAGTGAAAAGTTGCTTTAGCGAGGTACATTACAACTCTACCTACTCCTCGATGAGCAAAACTCTTTAATGGACATTGACCCCTGACAAAATGCTTTTGTATGAATGCACAATTGTGTAAATGTCAAATGGGTTTAATAAATCTCCTGTCAGAAGCATGGAAGCATTGGTGGTTCAGTGGTAGAATTCTCGCCTGCCACGCGGGAGGCCCGGGTTCGATTCCCGGCCAATGCAATACTTTTTTTTTTCATTTCATGCGACAATTCTATAACATATTTTTTCAACAAAACTTAATGCATAATTTCATTCATTCTGTTGCTATTTAATGAAATACATTCAGTTTGCTAGGTTTGCTATGTAATTAATTATCAAATTTCCTATGAGTATCCAACATCAACTTATATTGTCATATTGTCATCATCATCATCTTCATCGCTTCCACTGTTATCATCACCACTCACAACCATCGTAATTACACCAGTTAGCATTGTCATCATCAACATATCATCACCGTTATCACAACCACCACCATCACCGCCATAATCATTAGTATCATAAAACGTATTATTAGGACCATTAACATCATCAACATCATGACGTTGTGAAGTTGTAAAGATCATGCACCTGTAAAGTTATGTCATTATAGAATACTTCCTTACTCGTTATACCGACAATATTCACAGTTTTATTTTGAATTCTAAATTAGTTTACAAAAAAGAAATAAATTATGTAAATGAGTATTAAGTGAATTACCCTCACCCTATCCCTGCATTTTGACTACTTGAATGATGAATATATAATCTTTATATCAGGCATCTACAATGAAAAATAAACACCTCACTGACTATCACTAAATTTGTCTCGCGAACTTTCAGAACCAATCAATTACTATTCTTGTTTCGGGAGGACCCGCGGTCTGTCACTAAACCGCCAACTTATTTAGGGAGGACTTCAATACAATAATCGATTTCTACCAGAGCCATTTTTAAGTAATCAATACGAAGGAAGAATACCAGACCGCTCCAAATAAATAAAAAGGGGTGTTTTATATACCCCGTATTATTTTGACACAGCATATCGACAATATGATTTAATATGGAAATTGATTAACGATATAATCCATGTATGTAGCAAAATATTTCAAACTTTGCATNGCACAACTGTGTAAATATCAAATGGGTTTAATAAATAGACCGACTGAAACATGGAAGCATTGGTGGTTCAGTGGTAGAATTCTCGCCTGCCACGCGGGAGGCCCGGGTTCGATTCCCGGCCAATGCAATTTTATTTTATTTCATGCGACATTTCTATATCATATTTTTTCAACCAAAATTTATATCATATCATTTCATAATTTCATTAATTCTATTTTACAGGTATAGAAAATAGTTTTCCTATCCATTTTTTTTTCAGTTTGCTTGATGGCCTCTCTTGCATATATCATTTATTTTCAGTAATCAAATATCAAATTTCTTATAAATATTTACTGTAAATGTTGTCTTTGCCACTACATATTTACAATTACTGCCGTAATATTCATCTTTATCATTACCATCCTCAACAACCGCACCATATACTTTATTACAACCATCACTTTGATATTGGTAACGATGAAATTCATCATCACCATCATCACCATCTTTGTCAAAACCATTGTCATTACTTCCATGTGTTTATTATCGCCACCACCATCATCATCAATTTCACTATCATACCACTATCATCATCATCTCTCAGTACATTTACCACCAGCATCGTTATCATCGCCATCATCATCATGAACATCATCATCAGCATCATCATCATCATCATCATCATCATCATACGTCATCATCATTATCATCATCATCATCATCATCATCATCGCCATCATCATCATCATCATCATCATCACAATCACCACTATCACTATCACAACCATAATCATAAGTATCATAAAACATATTTTATCGCCATTAACATGATAGCACGACTTTAATCATCAGCGTCATCAACATTACCACAATTTACAATCTTGAATTTTCGTTTCTGAAATAGGTTACAAAAAGAGGAAATAAATCTACAAGTGAGTATCAAGTGAACTCTATGCCCCATACCGTATAATAGATATGAAATCTTCATATCAGGCATCTAAAATTAACAAAATAAACACCTCACTGACTATCTCTAAATTTGTCTCGCGAGCTTTCAGAATCAATCAATAATCATTCTTGTTTCGGGAGGACCCGCGGTCTGTCACTAAACCGCCAACTTATTTAGGGAGGACTTCAATATAGTGATCGATTTCTACCAGAGCCATTTTAAAGTAATCAATACGAAAGAAGAATACCAGACCGCTCCAAACAGGTAAAAGGGGGTGTTTTATATGCTCCATATTATTTTGACACAGCATATCGACAATATGATTTAATATGGAAATTTNTATTATTTTGACACAGCATATCGACAATATGATTTAATATGGAAATTGATTAACGATATAATCCATGTATGTAGCAAAATATTTCAAACTTTGCATTTATAATCCAATAAGTTTTACTTTAGACAAAAAAAAATCATGCCAACAAAACCTCCTGAGAGCGCTTATTCACCTCGCCCTCCTCTCCGGACAACAAATCGACTCTCCCATCATCTTTAGGTAGGAGGCATTCTTTTATCAACTAGAAGAATACATATAAGACCTCATTTTACTATAGCAGTACAATATACAATACGTCAGTATCCACAACAAAGAAATACACAGAGTAGGAGTGGAAATAGGGTTTACATACAAGGTTATTACTAAATTTGAATGAAGTACGGAGCTTATAACATAATCGACAAATATTTTTGATTTGATCTTGGAATCTTGTATTTCTCTCCAAGTACCAGTTGTTTGTTTGTATGTTGAAAAGAAAGTTTTGGAAATATTTGATCGCATTTTAAAGATGGTATCTTCACAGGAGTTATTTCATTGAGTTACTAAATTCAATAACATGGATGTAGGATAACCATTAGTCTGGTAAGTACAATCATCTTTAAAATGCATTTTCTTTCATTGAAGAAACGTGAAACACATTATGATTTTTTTCATTTTCAGGTTGAAAGCCTTATAATGTCATTTTCCCATTTATAACAATATAATGAATATAATCAGCATTTTTCGAGAAAAAAATGAAAGTACATTGGTTAACATATATTTTATGATGTAATCGTACAGTTTCTGTGTATGATGCAAAATGCTGTATGTGTACTGTATCTTTTTTTATTTATTTACATCTAATGTTGTTTATTATCTTGTTGAAATTACCTATGTGAAATACCATCCTGATTAAAATATTCAAATCAGTAAACAAATGAAACAGATGATAATAAACCATTAACACTGCGTTAAATCTGACCTGAAATGTTTATGTGACTAAAAAAAAATGAAAAAGTAGAATTATGACAAAGGATGAAACTAGAGTCCAAATAATTTTTAAAATATAATGATTTTGAGTAATATGGAGCTGGCTCACAGCTGACGCCATTGCATTCTATGATGTCGTGGCTCGATATATCAATGTTCACTTTTTCAGATTTTTGGGCATAATAATTCAACAGACATAAATGTTCGAAGTACCCCCAGACATACCAGGACGTCTTGACAAGTAGGGGAGTTTTGTATCATATGCATACACTGCCTTATACTTGAAAGCATTTTCTGAAAAAAGTGAGAGTTGAGCCTCCCCCCCCCCCTCCGTTTTTTGGCCCCTCTATTTAAGAGCACAAATACAAATATACTTTGCAGTTTCCACGGTGAACCAAAGAGTTCCATCACGGTATTTAATATCGAGAATGTATTTCCTTGCCTTACGGGAATCGAGATTTGCATCCTCACTCTATAATGTCGCCAGAAATGGCTGATTCTTTATATTTTTATATCTTTTCTGTTCTTTTTTTCATATTCAAACGTATTTACTCACAAAAACAATTATCTATCCTACTCATGGCGTCAATTTTCTTCAGCAATAAATTCATCCACATATATTATGCTGCACTCAACCCAGGTGAGGTGAATGGGTACCGGTAGGAAGAAATTCCTTGAATGCAGTGAGCGCCGAATGGTAGCCACGCTATAGCCGGGTGATAATGCTCAAAGCGCTTTGTAACACTTCGTATTAAGCGCTATATAAATGTTGTGTATTATTATTATTATTATCTATCAGTTTTGATAACAGCTCTGACGATACCGAAATTCCCACCCCACTTAATTGTCCACACCCCCTTAAAATTTCCTTTCTAGTTTTGCGCCATTTTGTTAATTATATAAGTAATTTTGTGTTCTATTCTTGACTTCCTTTCAGTGTTACCGAATGCAGAACGAACAATTCACCACTACTCGCCTATAACACCTGGAAAAAATCCACCCAACCTGCCATCCTAAAAGACACATCTTGACAAACCCATCATGCCGTCATCAGCGGGCTGGTCGGGGGATGATCCTCCGACCAACGTACACGAGGTGTACGACTACGTAGATCGTGAGCTGAAGCTTCTCAAGACTCGTCTCGCAACCAAGATCGAGAAGTTCTTCTACGGTGGCATCGAGCCTATCCAATTCCTTCTCCACGTCGAAGAGATCTTCAAGAGCAAGCAACGTGTGAAGCGAATCAAGAGCATGATCCCTCGAGTGGCAGGGATGCAGGAGCTAGATCTCTTCATCCGGACATGCATGGAGGTCCGACGCCCTGGAGGTGTCAGGGACGCTGGCTTCAGCAAGGACATCCAGACATTCGCAACGGCGTATACCCGCAGCGCTAAAGCTCTGGTGGATCTCCTCGATGAGGTCCGTGATATCTACGCCATCGTCCAGACATTCTGAAGGAACTATCAATCCCTTGAGGGTGAGTTCGATCTCAAATGGGCTAGGACCACTAATTTGGAACTCAAATCCACCTTGGATGCCATCGATCAGCTTCTAACCGATGCGCATCCTGGAGTTAATCCGAAGCTGTTCAGCGCGGATAAGTTCTCCTTAGAGGTAGCTGAAAGCGTGGACTCCAAGAGATTCCCGGTGCTGCGTCTGTTCCCTGATCTCTTCCAGAAATTCTACTTCTGCATCCATCTCCTGGGAAAATGGCGCGCCAACGATCAGATCTACCTGGAGGACATTCAATTCAGGTTGATCAAGACAAAACGTCTGCAGCGCCTGAAACAGGAAGAATACAACACAATCGAGTTAGAGCACTCCAATATCCTGAGTAGCATTGTGGAGAAACGACTCCGTGTGCGAACCAGGGAGATGCGCGAACGCATCAAGCAACTCGATCAGGAGATCAACAAGCTCACTCACATGAACCGCGGCATGCATCACGAGAAGTCACAAAGCGAACATGACGTCCTCGAGCGAAAACGAATCATCTTTCAAAACAAAGACGTCGCAGACTTTTCCAAAGACATCGATAGTATCCTAGGCGTGAGGAAAGACGTCGAGATACTCCACAAGAAACTGAAGTCGTTGAACAGGAGTTTAAAGCTCAACGAACAGGAGTTGGTTACTCGACAAAAAGAGAAGGCTGATCTAGAGCGAGAGTATGAAGACACGCGACAGGCCATCAGCCGATCGAATCAACTCGCCTTTGAGCGATCTGAACTCTCAAAAGAGATATCAATTATCAATGAAAAGATACACGAACTTGAAACAATTTTCTACCGAAAAACTGACCGCCAAAAGCTAGAACAAGCTTTCGAGGAGCTCCGAGGAACCGGCGAGGACAACGTTTAATCATCATATTTGTTTTTCAATGGAGAGATATTAACGATGTAACCATCAGCTTTTGAACAAATAGAACATTCAAGTTAAAATGTTTCAAAAGCAAACTCATTTTCTGCTGTAGGTGGCCTATACTGACTGCAAACAGCTGAAGTCTTTCATGAACTTGCATGATGCAAAGGTGTCGAGTTTTATTGTCCGAAATAGTTAAGTGCTCTTTGGCCTTGGGGAGTGGATCCATTAAAATGTTAAAAGGAATACCGATAATAGAGATGCTGAGATTAAGAAACTGGACATAATTTCTGCATGAACAAAATGACGGCCTGCTAGAAATTGATGCATAAGGGTCACCATTATGTTCAAGAAGACATCTTCTGTGCTACTGTGAAATAAGCGTTGAAATCATTGAAACAATGTTATGTTTCAAATTTGACTACCAAAATGATGGACTCAGTTTCAAGATCATCATGGCCAATGAATTAAAGAACAATTTATATCAAAAGGTAAACCCTGGATCTCATGCGGACATTTGGGGATCCATGGAGATTTAGAAGACTACCACTTTAAATATATTCTGCCAAAGGGGTATTATCATAGCAGAGCTAATTATCATAGCAGAGCTATAAATGTTTTGTAAAAATGGAATGAAACGAGATTCCGATTATCGTTTATATTGTTATTGAAAATGGAACAGGTTTAGCTAATAAAGTGATCATCATATTCGCACATTTCAATACGATTATATGTAGGGATATTGAATCATGACACAGTAAATTTAAACTTATCGAGGTTTCTGGACAATCAGACAATAATGCAGTTTTCCTGCGGTTCTTTTCTTTCTTTTCGCTCTTTGCTTTGACAAATTATGATCTAAATCTATTTTGGGAATGAATAGTGAGTGACTCACCATTTATACTGGTGAAACATGCTTTGTTCATTTGGTCATAGTTATAAATATTTGTGAATTATTGAAATACTATGCAACGGTTTATTGCGAAATGAGCTCGTTTTAAAACTACTTGTATAAGTTTTTCCCTCTATCCTCACCCCCATCTCCTCTCTCTCTCTCTCTCTCTCTCTCTCTCTCTCTCTCTCTCTTTCTCTCTCTCTCTCTCGTCCCTCCTTCCAAACAAAGAATTTATACACTTAATTCGTATCCTTTTGGGAAAAAAAACAATATAGTTTGCTTACAAATCAAATAAAATTGTATATTAATTCTAATTATGAGAAATGTAATCAATTTTATTGCTCTCACAAAATATTTGATATTTAAGATACATCATCATTATATCATTATATCATCATTATATCATTATAAAATATCTAAGTGTTCAAAAGAGAGATGGAGGGAGAGAGCAAGGAGCGAGAGGTGCAGAGAGGTGGTCAAATATAGCTATGGACATATGATGGAGGGAATGGAATTCAAGAGAACGGAAAAGAGAGGTAGGTGAGAACGAGTAAAAGGGCAATCGAGCCAATCCGAAAGGGGAATAGACCGAGAGAGAGTGTGTATGGGGTGGGGTGGAGAGGGAGAGAGAGAGAGTGAGAGCGTGAGATGCAGAGAGGTGGGTGAAAACAAATTGGATATCGAATGGAGCAAGGGGGAGGGGAATAGAACGAGAGAGAGAGAGAGAGAGAATGTGTGTGTGTGTGTGTGTGTGTGTGTGTGTGTGTGTGTGTGTGTGTGTGTGTGTGTGTGTGTGTTCGTATAGGTGTGTGTACATAAGTGTGTATAATAACAATAATAACAATGAACGGCTTTTATATAGCGCTTATCAACTCTAAGTATAAGTATATATAAGTATATATAGGCTATGTGTGTGTGTTATGTGTGTGTATATATATATATGTGTGTGTGTGTATATATGTTTGTGTGTGTTTTGGGGGCACGGAAAGAGGGATGGAGAGAGAGAGAGTGAGGTGGGGGAGATAGGTGGGCGACATAGTGTAATGGAGAGAGGGAGATAGAGGGAAAGCATGAGATGCAGATAGGTGGCTTGGAACTTAAAGTGTAATGTAGCTAGATGGACATGATAAAGGGGAAGCAAGCGAGAGAAAGGGGAGTTAAATAAATCATGGATATATCAGCTCGAGCTGATATATCCATGAAGAAATAGAGCTATTAAAATCACTGCAGGAGCCCGGGAGGAAGGAGGGTGAATAGGGAGCGGGACAGAGAGAGAGGGAGAGGGAGAAAGAATGAGAAATTTCAGTCCTGAGACGAGGTGATATTTCATAGTTTCCCTGATTACCAGACCGTCACGGCCATTGACGGCTAGGCTTCAAATAACTTTGATCATTGAACAACTGAACTCGAAATTGACGGTTGAGGTCAGAAAGAGCGAGAACAGTTGGAGGTTATTGGTCTAAATATCGAAAATTCCCACAATATACCTCAGCCTACGTACATTGCATGAGCTTTGCACACGACCGGACCCCTAGTCCGGAGAATGTAAGTATATTGGATTTATATGCTGGAGAATAATGCTATTGGAAAAGCGCAATATATCACAGGGGATAGTTTCGAGGAAGTTTTTAAAGATGATGAATGATGTAGCCTATCAACAGTCGATAATGTTCTAAATATTTTGGAGTTAGTGCAGTACAAATACGTAAAGGTCTATTTGGTTTTTAGTTGACATGGCTATATTCTCGTTTATACATATAAATTCAAACCTGTATCCAGCTACGTTAGGTATATACCGAAGTTAAAATATATACACCCAATGGGAGTTTGTACTTGTATATTAGCGATGATGATGATGATATGATGATGATGATGATGATGATGATGATGATGATGATGATGATGATGATGATAATGATGATGATGATGATGGTGGTGGTGATGATGATGGTGATGATGTTGATCTTGATGTTGATGACGATGGTGATGATGGTGATGGTGATGATGATGGTGATTATGTTGATGATAATGTGATAATGATGTGATTATGATGATGACCATACTTCGTATGTCCGAAGGCAATATAAAGTGATATTTCTGGAGCACGTTAGATCTATCAAAATATATCTCGGGAACCTAAAGTAGCACCCTCACACACTCCGGAGTGTGTATGAATGAGGGTGGTTAGATTTTTTTCAACACACAAACTAAAACTCGATCATGCATCAGGTGAAAATAGATACTATTGTGCTGTTCTTTTCAAAGTTCCATTATGGATTTATGGTTCCAGTATCATCATTATTTTCTTTCACCCATTGTACGTTTTCGAGCTATTGTATAAGGAAATTCATGTTGAGTGCACCCAATATATTACAAACATTTGTGATCAATTTATGCATGAATTATGTATACGCTCTTTAAAAAGTTGGGTAAAGGTTTACCCAACACTGGGTAACATTATCTTTTGGTTAAATTTTGTCAAACTTTGGTGAAATTGCCGATGTCTACACAGGTATTGGTAAAAATTTCCCCACTTTGTTGGTATAATGCAAAATTTCACCATAAAGTTGGACATTTTTAACCAACAGTTTTATAGGGTAAAGTTTTTGTCCAATGTTTTAAGAGAGTAACACGGTATGAACTATATATTTCGGCAAAATTAAGATTGTATAAAAGTTCGCATAGTTCAATACATAACGTACGGATCTATTGTCCCATATGATACACTTAATTTTACGGAAATAGACCTTGTGTGTGAAACTGTTTGTCCAACAAAGGGCATACTAACACACACTTGCGTGTTCACTTCATTTACTTGTCATTCTGCTAGGATTGTTTTTTAACTTCATTTTACTCCACAACTCTCCATTATCGGATGAGAAGTTTCAGCCGTTCTCTTAATTATTCACAAAAATGTGAATTTTACGGGATGTTTATCACGGCTTTTAGAGACCAATAAAGCATATTTTTTTTACGAACTGATTCTTTTTTAAAATTTGAATTTGATGGTTAAACCATATCTAGCGCATTCTCTTGATAATGAAAATATTTTGTTTGTTATCAGGCATATGCAATATTAACAAAATAATAAAAAGGTATACATGAAAGTCATATTCTGACATTTTCATCCGATTCTGTGCACGAGAAGGTGTTCTTTATCAAAAAAAAGGAAATTTAGTCTCTTGGGACACGAGACTGAGATATTTTGCACAAAAATATAGCTTATAGCTTTACCAAAACTCATTTAGTTTTCACAAAATCTATTATGTGATATGTTCATAAATACTCTATTTAATTTCATTTAGATTTGAAGACAAAATTTGCGGACAAAAATATTCGCTTTCACCAAAACTTTACTTGGGATTTGAAATACAACCACACGGTGTTAATATCTGGGGCAAAATATCACACACATATCATTCTTGCACACGCCTGTAAAAATATGGATAGGGCACCCCCCCCCCCTCCCCCGAAGGATCCAATCGCCCTCCAGAACCAAAGTGGTGTTTGTCCCAACAATCATCATTTTTTCCCCAGAATCGACTTGGTGTTCGTTCGGCTAGAAATCCAAACCAATCCGGCTATGACACCAACCATCGCAAAGGGCGGCATTTTTTCTCTCTACTTCTCAACCCTTTTCTTTCTCTATTTTGTAAGATGGCTGAGGAAAGTACGAAGGTGGCCGAAGACCAGACGAAGAAGGCCGAAGATAATACATTCCGTGTGATCATCTGGGCAGTACCTCGCTCCATTTCAACATGTATCTTAAAATGCCTTAGCTTTCAACCGAACACTCAGGTAATTAAAGGGGAACTTCACCCAGACCTTGATGTGCTCTCAGTGGGTGCATGGAGACAAATACAATGATCAAACTGAAAATTTGAGCAAAATCGGACAATCCATTCAAAAGTTATGAATTCTTAAAGCTTTGATTTCCACCCCTGATGGGCTTCTTAATTTGGCAACATAAAACAAACAAAATGCCTGCCAACATGGAAAACTATCCATTCACTTTGTACACAAAATTTGACATTTTCTTCCTTTTACAGAAAAGTAGATAATGAATCAACAAGATTTATCCCAAAATGCATGCAGAATCATTATCTCAATATCATACTTGAAGAGAGAAGTAAAGTTTTGTCTATTTTTCTAGGAAAAAGTGAATGGAGAGTTCTCCATATGTTAATTCTGGCAGCAATTTTGTGCATGTACGTTTCCAATTTGAGGAGCCCATGAGGGGTGTAATCAAAACATTGAAAATTCATAACTTTTGAATGGATTGTCGGGGTGAAGTTCCCCTTTAAGCAAAATTTTGCTTCCTACTTGCAACACAATTAGGGGTGGATCTACGATTGGCCAATGATCCAATTGTCGCCCAAATTGTTGCCCTTGAAAGTGGGCCCATTTGATTTCTTTCTCTTTTTTTGTTACCCCGTGGGGTGCTTCTCTGATGCAGTACATGATGAAAACAAAGGACAAAAAGTGGCAATTATTCGAAATGATAGACGCAGCACGTGACCTATAGCATCCCAGACCGAATTCCACTTCCCCAACCCCAACAGATCAATATCAACTGGGGCCTGTAACATAAAAGATGCAATTACACTTACAATAAATATTAATCGTAAGTCTATGGCAAAACGTGTACCATAGAGATACGATTAATTTTCAATTTATCGTATCCCCTTTATGTTACAGACCCATGGTGACATATCTTTTGATATTGTCGGTGCATGACGAAAATGGCAATGTTCTTTTAAATGAAATCGGATTCTGCTTCATGTTTCAAAACCAGGGGTACATACTGCAGGAAATGGCTGTTGTAACGTACCGCAATTCAGACTTAAAAAATATAATTTCTATAATACCCCACTCACACTTATCCAGTGTTAATCCGGCGTTTATGAACATTAAGGAGNTCCAGTCTGCAGAGTGTTAAAGGCACTTTGCATTATTATTACCCTGGTTTTAGCCCGGCGTACACCAGCGCACATGGCATTTCAAGCAATAAATATTCCTACCAGGTACCCTTTCACCTCACCTGGGTTGAGTGCAGCCCTCTTTACCCCCAGACCCTTTCACCACCCCCTCTCTCTCTCTCTATCCTTCTCTCTCTCTCTCTCTCTCTCTCTCTCTCTCCCTCTCTCTCTCTCTCTACTCCATTCTCTCTCCTTTAGGCATGGTTTGAGCCATACTGCTTGGCACACTTTGCTGACCTTGGCATCAGGAAGATGGGTTTTCCGATGCCTCGTTATGTCAAAGATTTCAACCCGGAAGCATTTGCTGCCGCCATGGAGTCAAAGGTCAAAGGTACTCCGATGGAGACCGAGTTCATGCCTGGAGAAGTGGACTACTCGCTCATGATGTAAGTAATAATAAAAAATAATATTGTATTTATAAAGCGCATGTCACACAATTGTCGCCTATCAGATGTTAATTTAGACCGTCCATAGTGAATCAAATAAGCTTTAAGAATATGGTTATATTGTTTTAAGAACGACATATAATCATCTGTAACCAATATTAGTGATCCTTTTTCATGTCTGTCTGAGTGTCAGGGCAAGTGTCCTCGATTTCTTCAGGATTGGCCAGATATTCGGCGCCGGTCCTGGAGGGCATTTATGAAGCTTTTTGCCAGCGACAATTAGTCAGTACTGACTAATCCAAATAAAAAAAATATATAACTTGGCTTTTTATTGGATGCAAAGCACTGTTTTTGACAGCGACCATGGTAACTGTCGGAGAATGACTTCCTGAGACGCCCTCCCGATCGGGAATTGTCATTCAGAACATTTTCCCGATATCATCAAATACCCCAAACCCGATACACCCTCCAAGACCTCCAAGACCTCCATAGCCAAAGAATGGACAAGAAAACTATCATTGCCGCCATTTCTGACCTTGTAGGCCTATGTAGAGCACACAAACTGTACCAACTGAAATAACATTGACGTGACCACTTGCATATATGAAAGATATAAGGGTGAATCCGTGAAATATAAGTATACATCAGTACGCATGATGCGCATGTCCTGGAATTCATTTACCGATGGCTCAGCTAGCTATTAGTAGTTGGGTTTTTTCGCCCCCTTCCCTCCCCCACCAGTGAGCGCCTGACAAGCAAAGGATACCAAAGTGTTGAGCCCCTTGCATACTCATAGAGCCATCCGACGCACAGGATATGTGCATGCATGACAGTTGGAAATATAGTTAGTAAGATATAATTCCTTCTTTTTGTACTCTGTTGCAGAAAAGACAGTGTGAGGCAGCAGCTAGACTCTTTAACAGCCGGTAAGTCCCACATCATCAAGGATATGGCATTTGCAATCACAGATTACTACAACATGTTGCCCAGCAAGGAGTCTAACTTCAAGCACGTGTTCCTCATCCGCAAACCCGAATGCATGTTCCCCTCGTGGCGTCGGCTGCTCATGGCCCAGCTCAAGAATATGGCGAAAATGCGAGGGGACGATGTGTACGTCGACGATGCCACGTTTGATATGATCACTGATACTCCATTCATGATGCCAGGGTACACGTACAAGTGCCAATTCGAACTGTGGAAACACGTCCGCGAGAATATCGACCCAAACCCTGTCGTCATCGATACTGACGAGTTGGTCTCTCACCCAGCCGAAATGTTGCCGAAACTCTGCGAGGCCTCCGGGATTCCATTTGATGAAAGCCTCCTTGAGTGGGATGGGGACCCAGCCTGCAGTGGGAAATGGAGGTGCCTTTATCCTCTTAGAAAAGCTGATGGCGCCCTCAGAGGTCAACACCACATGGCGCTCAGCAGTACATGTTTCAAGCCCCCTAAACCTCCCGTGCCACGAGACCAGATGACCCCTGACATAATCAAATGCGTGGACGCTACCAAGAATTACTACGATGAAATGGCTACTCAACGAATCAAACCGAATCATGAAGTTCAACAACTTAGTAAATGAATGTAAATAATGTACTCGATTTGCACAAAAAATATAATGCTCCAGTCACATAGGACCCCGGAGGCAACAAGATTGAACACGACTCTTAATTGTTCAGAGGCATTTAACTTTACGCTCTACAAAGAGAACAAAGAGTCGTGTTGAATCGTGTTGCTTCCGGGCTTCTATGTGATCGGGGTTTTATGTAGAAGTTTTTTTTCCTTCAAAATAGACAGTGGTTGTGTCACTATTAGTATTGCTGGATTTGTTTTTACTTGCTTGGCGGTACGATCACACTGCAACTTTGAACATGTATGCCCGTTGTATAAGTAAGTTGTCAATTATATATGCGCTGGTGTACGTCGAACATGTTATGAGCAATTTTTTAATATAGCTGCTGAAACAGCTGTCATGCGTTGTCGACGAAGGTTGTTCAACAGAACACTCTCGACGTATGCTGACGTATTGGCTACTGTAAATAATGTTGGACAATAAAGGTTATCCCACCGAACTGTTGGATTATTTTTCCCTTATTTGTCAAGCAAAATTTGCCTTGTTATTGGGCTAAGACATGGCAGTCGACTTCACTTACTACTGGGCAATATATTCCTCAATTGTTGGATACATTGAAAATGTATTAGCTGTAGAGCATAGGTATTTGCCTAATAGATGAGGAAAACATTGACCAACTATTGGTTGGGTTGACTATTCGCCCAACACTTTTTGCAGTGTAGAAGATCCATTGACGAATGTTACTCTTTCTTTACTCATAATCCGTCAGAAGTAAATTAGGTATCCTTAGACTCTGCATTTAGGACAATATATTTCATTTGGGGACACATTTCTTTAGAAAATAAGGTAAAAGGGAGAGAAAAGACAAATGTTACTGGACAACTCCTTTTTCAGGGTTGTCGTTCCAAACGTTTTCCTATGATTTTATAGAGATTTATTTTCATTTCAATTTGAGTGAAGACCAACAAAAGTTCAGATCAGGCCATTTTCAAAGGGGTGATCGATGGAGGACGTCCGAAAATAATTGGGGGTGGCTTTTGACTTTCGCAACTTGCGATATCAAAGCAGGGAGAAAATCCCAACTCTCTGATCAAAGCTATAATGGTCGGCAACCACACACTATTCAATGACTCCAGCATCTGAGTATATGTTTCTGGTTTGCAGTTCAGTGATCCTGTTAAATTACATTCGACGACAATTGTTTTGCTCTTGGATTGTTATCAACTTCAGATGTCCAGATTTGCAAAAATTATTTGATCACATTGTTATTTAGATTAATATTTTACTACTTTACACGATAGAATCTATTTCCGTAAAATGAGGTCAAACACCATAGTTCAATGCACGGTGTACGGATCTTCTGTCCATGACCCCCTTTATTTTACAGAAATAGTTTATATCGTGTTACTTATATCTTTGATGAATAAACCAGCTGGGACAAACTTTCGAAGTTATCTTGCATGTGTATCTTGTTAAAATTAACTCTGAATGTCATCATATTGTGTAGCTTACATGAGCTTGAACTTTGAGCCCGATGATAATTTTTGGGAGTCCGATAGACAACCGTAAAGGCTGACTCACACCTTTGCGTTTTTAGCCTGCATCGGCCCAGCGTTTTTGAAAATAAAAAACGCTCCCTGCATATACGCAGATCAGAAGGTGGACTGAAGGCTAGGCTTGCGCTCAACAAGCGTACGCCAAGCGTTGGTCCACCGTGTGACCTGCGTCTTTGTGCGTCAAGGGAGCGTTTTTAATTTTCAAAAACGCTAGGCCGACACAGGCTAAAACGCCAAAGTGTGAGTCAGCATGGAAGTTCAGAGTCCGAACAAGGTAATGAGACAGATATGAAGCAATTCATGCACAGAATTTATACGTGGTGTATTTCAGGACACTTCTCGCTCTGCGCCATTGTGCACGGTTCTAACATTTCCTCCATTTTGTCCACTGTGTTGAGATCTATCCCGACTGGAAGGACAATCTTCAAACTAAACTAAACAATCTTCAAATGTCAATAAACCTTAAGAACACAGCCGGTAGTATCTCACCATTCTACCAGAGGGGCACTAATTGTGTGTCGCTGTTTCTTGTATGCATACATACTGGTACAAAGTACTCATGCAAGTATACACCCAACACCGACATCTCTAGCAAAGCTAGACAATCATAGAGAGCTTCCTCAACTGTAGTACATGTATTTTCTTCGAGCGAAAATGGAATGAGCAAAGTGTCTAAATTTGTACAAGATCTGATTATTCGTGAAAACAGGTATGAGTTTTTCAAGTTCGGACGATCTTCTTAACCATTATTACCATGATTACAGATGTATAATAGGGATTAATATCTGACTTAGAACAGCCAGGGGCCTGTAACATAAAAGATGCAATTAGACTTACGATAAATATTAATCGCAAGTCTATGGCAAAGTGTGTACAAAATAGATACAATTTAATTATAAAATGTATCGTATCTCTTTATGTTACAGGCCCCTGGTATAATAATATGTATGTAATAATGTTGTCCAACATAATTCCGCCAATAAAAGTTGCAATCTAAAAGATCTCCGGTGCATAATTTCAATGTTGAAAATTCATATTTCATTTAACGTAATATCAGAATTATCAGAAATTTTCAAAGTTTATAGATCTATTTTCCCCACTCAATGGCAGTGCTATATTGTTACTTTTTAGAATTACAGTTTAATAAACATTCAATTTTTAACCAGAATAATTGCCATCCGTTATATTTGTTTCATCTTTCTCTCCCAGCTTTAATGTGTTTATGTAGATTAATATTCTATTCTATATAATTTAGCAAATCTTGCACTTTAGTTCATAACATATAATATAAAAATATATTACACATATAATATAGTTCTATTTAAATTCCCCAAAGTGTTAGTCTTCATTCCAGACTGATTTATTTATTTTTTGTATCACTTTATTGACATAAAGCAATAAGCATAACAAGTGACATATAACTGATATTTTGACAGTTGTGATCATTTTTCACCACAATATACATGTATATAAAAGCACTTTCTACGCGACTGATATGTCTCTGTTACGCAGGGTGTCGTCACAACTATGGTTGGCCAGTGTGCTCATTACTCGTGTCATAGATACGTATCTCGAAAGCAGATGCGTATCTAAATTGGCCAATCAAAACCTCTCAATCCATAGATACGCATCACTGTTTATCAGATACATATCTCTATAATTCAGATACGTATCCCTATTGGCTTCGATGCGTATTACGAATTTATGATACGTATCAAAGTCACATACGATACGTATCGTAAGCAATGACCAATCGGTAGCCACGTTATATCTCCTGACTGCTCAATTCTCCCGTTCGCGGAGCCCGCGATTCNATTATTATTCCGGTTAACAACTGAACATTTATTAAAAATAACTCTAAAAGAATGAACAACAAAACACTGTCCTCGCAGAAATACCTGAAGGACGAATAAAAAAAAACAAGTTCACATTACAATACTGTAGAATACATTCATTTCATTTTAGAATATTGACAATATCCATGTTTAACTTCCAAGCTAAAACAATAACTAACAATATAGGTCGATGTATAAAAACATAAGAGCGCATCAAATTATTCACTTATTCTATTTCCCCATACAAGTAATTTCAAGAGCAAGAGCATATGATTTTACAATTTCAATTGACAAGCTATATACAATCGGAACAAAGTAAAAGACAATTATTATTTACCTGAAGCTAATTAAATTACACATTGAAGACGACATCCAATTTCAATTGACAAACTTTAAAATCCGAACAAGCCGAAAACAATTATTATTTACCTGAAGCTAATTACACATTGAAAGCGACCTCCAATTAACAGTTGTGGGCAGTACTGGTTACATCGGCAAACTACAACAAGAGAAATGATACAATCATATTAGAAAGCAACTTACTACTTATAAATCTCACTGTCTTAGAATATTAAGTAAAAGATGTGAAATCACAGTACGTAAATATTTACATAACAATAGGAAAAGAGTAGTCATTATGACGTAACAATTGATCAAAATGTAAGCATTGTGACGTCACAATAAACAAAGTGTAAACATCGTGACGAAATAAAGTACAAAAGATAGACATTGCGACGTAACAATGTAAGTTTTGTCATCATTAATTTCATCATTATGACAATGACAATGACAATTCTTTATTCTCATGGCACTCAAGTGTAGAGCATTGGAGAACATGAAATACTCACATTTGACTATATGTCAAATGTGAATATGTCAAAATAACAATATAAATGATAATATATGATAATAAAAAAAAGTGATTATGTTGAAAATGATTATGAAATAATGACAATAATAATGATAATGATGATAGTAATAATTATAATAATATCAATAATAATACTAATATGTAATGATAATAATTTAAATTCAATTTCATATTTACATCACCTGACATTAAGTACTATCCCTGAACATATATTGATGAAGACAACCAAATTAAAAAAAAACGTAATCGCCCTAACATGTTGGCGACGAGTTGAAACTATAATTCGTACAAATGCATTGTATATTAAGTAAAGTAAACAAAAACAACCAAAAATCAAAACAAACAGCAAAAAAAAAATAAGTCCGAACTAATCTGAAAAATACAGAAATATAAATTTGTAAAATCATTTCGTGTAAAGTGACATAATCTTCACACAGAATTGAGCTAGCCTTTTTCAGTTCTCCTTGTAGTTCACCGAATTAAACAAATCCTCCATCTTTAAAACATTAGGCCGCTTTCTATAGTATGGTTTGATAAACAAAATTCTTTCTTTGTAAAGTGCTGTGCATTCAAACAAATAATGGAATTCATCTCCCATTTTGTTCAATGAACAAAGCTGGCAAATGCGATCTCTTCGTTCGATTCCTGCGTATCTTCCTGTATTCACAGGTAAACGGTGATTACCACAACGAAACTTTGCCAAAGCGAAACGTAATGAAGGTGGGAGTACCAAAAGATATCTTTCCAATTTTAAACTAGTTTTGAAAATTCTATAATTTATATTTTGATTGCTTTCATTCAATTTACCTTGCCATTCTTGACAAAATGAGTCATTTAACCTTATTTTAACAGCTTTCTTTAACCATGACATGCTAACACTTTCATGCTCATGCCAAATATTTGACATACCCAATTCATTCAAAAGACTTTTTATATGTACTATCCAGGGGGAAGCGTATATTCCATTATCATCCAATAATTTTAATACATTACAAACTATTGTTGATAATTTACATTTTTTCTCCATTTATAATTTTCAACCAGTAATTAATCATTCTTTCCTTGATGGTCAGGGATATTTCAACTCTACCTAGTTCACCTAGAACCATATTATTCATTGTATTTTTCTTCAGCCTCAAAATGTA
>BQKZ01000792.1:2500-11136 GCA_036244855.1 Temnopleurus reevesii
AGGAGGAATGTTAAGATTGTAGAAATTAAGTACATGTATGTTAAATTTACATATTCAATGTAAAAATATGAAAATTGAGTAGGGGAATGTAAAAATTGATAAAGAGAACTGAGAAAGAGATGAAAGAAGGAAAAAGGCAGATGATTATAATAATTAACAGAGGATGGATGAAAAAGAATGAGAGTGAGAAGGGGGATAGTCAAGTTTAAGGAGATGGATAGATAGATAGATAAGAATAACATATGAGAAGTAAGGAATGGAAAGTTAATGTTAGGAGTTTTAGAAACTGAGTGAGAGAAAGAGATGGAGATAGAGAAATCTGTAGATTTTTATGATGGTGGAGAGAAAGACATTGGCAAAAGTGAGAAAAGCAGAGAAAGTAAAAGTGAGGAAGAGAGAGGAGAGAGAGAGATAGATATGGATATAAATGTGTATGTTTTTCAATTTGTTCATCAATAATTCAGTGTGACTGAAACAGCACTCAAATCGATTGAAGTGCAATTTATCCTATTTGTTAATGTTATGAAAACACCTGTTTCAACACTGTAAATAGTAGTTTCATTATCGGATACCATTCATCATATAAACCACCTGTTATTAATGCAGTGAATACAACTATAATTAAAATCTCTATGTACATAGATAGAGCAGTTCAGATATATTTAATTTGTTCATTACTTTGTGGAACACCCTTCCACAGAGTCTGAATACACTTTTCCTTCAACGGCAACCTTAGGACTTTATTGTTTAGGGTTGTTTTTTTTACTTTCATTACCTCTTATTCATTTACTTTATTTTGCTCTGAGTGCCTTGAGCATTTAATAGATTCAGGTATTATTATTATTATACACTATGCTAATTAAAGTAGCGATGTTATTAGTATGAGTAATTATTGTAATACTGTGAGTCAACACTGGATATTTATGTCCTCATTTTTAATTCTAGTCACATATGTGAATAGGTTCAATTCAATTCAATTCAATTCAATTCAGTAGTTATTTCACTCATAAAATGCATTGAAAAATACAAACATGTACAAGATAGAAAATACATACAGATTAAATTACATGTACAAATAGAAAATAAATAACAATAAAAGTATAAGAATGCACAAGGCTACAAGGACAGCCCACCAACTATATTGCCCATATTAAGAGTTCATTAAGGAAGGGATGCTAATTAATGATTAGTGTCAACACTCGCTATTGTCCTCACTCAATAGTACAGGATTCATATGTGAACAGGCTTACTCCAAGGACAAAATCCCAATTGTCAATGTAGTGTGTTCATTAAAGTAGGAATGCTAATTAATTGCAAGTGTCAACACGGAATATTAACGAGCTCCATTATCATCCATCAATGGCGGAGGGCATCAATGGTGATTGGATGAGAGTGTGGTTGCCATAGTAACGTGCTTCTGCATGTGTTGTGCTATTCTGCATCACTTGGTGCTTGTGAGATGAAGTGTGGTATTATTTGCTTGGATTCTGTGAATGGAGTTTCTTTAATTCTTGAACTTTATGGATTTGATGGAATGATGTTGATGGAAACTCGTGATCAGTGTGGAATATTATGTAAGTAATTTGACATGTAATGTGCACTTTTATAAAGTAGGGGAGCAAAAATAGTGAGAGAAAAATATACTGAGTGTGTGTATACTTGAGTGCATGTCCTTGTGTGTGATAATGAGCGAAGAGAGACAGGGGAAAACAGAACAAAGGAATAAAGGAGGAACATTTAGATGAGAGAGATTAAGTGAGGTTGACATAATGTTGGAGGTAGAGGCCAAGTTTTAAGTATTTTATGTGAGATTTGTGCTTTTTTTGCATTTTCACGTGCTCAATTTTTAAAAAATTTGCACATACTTCTATTGATCTAGGGCATTGCCTTATGGGAATTGACATTAACCTCACACATCTGACGCCACTGATCCGGCTTCTCTTGAAATGAGAAATAGATAAATTTAAGGTGAAAGAGATAGTGTATGAGAAAGCAACAGATAGATAGAGAGGCAAGATACATTTTCAAGACTGCAACAAAAAGTGCTTAAGAGGAAGAAGAGAGTAGGAGAGTAGTGAATTCAATAGTGAAGTAGAAAGGAGAGAAAGAGAGGAAGAATTAGAGAATCATTTTATATTTGAGCAGATTCTCTGGATATGGAGGAATTGCGAAGGAATGGGTACTTAAAAGGGAGCTTAAAGTAAAAAAAGGAGAAGAAAATGGAAGAGGAGTTAGAAAGTACAGAAAGATGTCGAAATGTAGATGTCAGGCAAGTAAATGAAATTGTCACATACTACCTTTTCTCTATGCAAATTGGCATCGGCCATTAATTTTGGGCAAGAAAAACTTTTGTTTGGGAAAGTGATTTAAAAACTTGGTTGCTCGACTGGGCACCTGGTGAAAAAAAATTCTTGTAGCACCCTGCATGTTTGTTGCTGTCAAAAAGTTTAAATATTATTCTTCACTTTACCATGTACAGAGCAAAGTGAGAGAAGAGCTTCGCCTTCACCAGGAGCAGCACAAATCCTCCGCCCTGAAGGTCGAAGGTCAAGTGACAGAGATGCTGGAGTCACATGAGAAGCAGGTGGCTGCGTTCAAGGAGCAGATCCGTCAGCATGGCCTCACGATCGTTTCGCTCGAGGAGAAAGCTAAGAAGTCACAGCAGGAGCACCAAGGAGCCAGGAAGGAGGCCAGGGAGCTTGAGAGGAGACTCACAGGTGAGAAATATTTATTTTATTATTATTATTTTTGGTTTGTTAAGCTAATTACATGTATGCTTTTTTTCTATTTACATACTATATGTTTATTTATTTATTTGCAAAAAGTTTAAAGTTAAGAGTTAAGAGAGCATACACAACAGCATTTCACCAGAATGTTCATAAGCTCCAAGCAAATGTACAAGCAGTTTAAATATATTAATGGGCATAAAACTGAGTGCAATTAAAGTTCAGTGAGCTTAGTTAGCTAACTAATTTAACCTAATTATCTATTCATGTGGTGAAATCTAAAAATAGGAAATATCTTCAATGTGAAATCTACAATTTTTTTTTTATAAATGTAGAAATGGGCATGAATATTGAAAAATTGTTGTAAAGCTTAGAGTGTTGTTCAATATTATAGTAGTTAGGCCTATCTTACAAACACATTGATTTGAGGAAAAAAAACCCACCTTTTTTGTCAACCCTTTGCAGCGGAACTGAAGCAAGCGGAGGAAGAAGTGAAAAGAATAAAGGCCTCAACCCCAGCTAAACCTGTAATCGTAACTCAACCATCTAATGAAGTCCCTGCTCTTCAACACACTGTCAACCTGCTCAAGTAAGTTATTAGATTATGATGGTGGTGATGGGGATGATGATGATGATGATGATGATGATGATGATGACAATGATATTGATGATAGAGATGATGGCATTGGTGGTAATGATGATGATGATGATGCTGATAGTGATGATGATGATGATGATGATGGTGGCATTGATGGTAATGATGATGATGCTCATGATGATGATTATGATAATGGTGATGATAATGAGGATATAATGATGATGATGGTGATGATGATGATAATGAAGATATATGGTGATAATGATGATGATAAAGAAGATGATGGCATTGGTGGTGGTGATGATGATGAGGATAATGGTGACAAAGATAGTGATAGGGACGATGGTGATTATAAAGAGGAAGAAATGAGAGTACAGGCCCTCAAACTCGGTCAGACTTTTTCCAGCACATAGTCTTCGATGACATAGCTGTATATTTTAGAAGACTCAATGAACCAATAGAAAAAGAGCAAAATGTGAAGAAAATGTGTGAGAAAAAATGTTTGATACCTCCCAGATTACGTAAAGTGCAAACTTTGATCTCGAACATTGATTAGGTTTCAAAATAAATTTTAAATTTGATAATTCAGTCAAATTATGAAATTTGACAGTGATTGATAGATTTAAGAAATCTAATTGGTTGGTTGGCAGCATGAATAGATAATTAGGTTGCATGATGAATACCAAATAAGGTAAAACGTACTGTTGGTAGGTGCGTTCTCAGCTCAAGTCCAGAAAAATCCTGAATTGTAGAATTCACAAACAATACATTATCTATTTTTAGATTTCAGCCTACGAATAGATAATTAAGTTGAATGATGAATACCAAATAAGGTAATAAGCGCTGTTGCTAGGTGCTTTTTCAGCTCTAATCTAGAAAAACAAAATTGTAGATTTCTCACAGAAGACATTTTCTATATTTAGAATTTACCCCATGAATAGATAATTTGGTTGCATGATGAATACCAAATAAGGCAATAAGCGCTGTTGCTAGGTGCTTTTTCAGCTCTAATCTAGAAAAACAAAATTGTAGATTTCACACAGAAGACATTTCTTATGTTTTGATTTCAGTTCAAGAACAAAAGGGAAATTTTTATTGTAGATTACAGCCAGTTGATATTTCCTGAGTGATGTTGATTACAATGCTGATTTCATATCTTAGGGTAGATTTCATGTTGAAGGGATTCTTCATGTACATTACCTGTCAATCATATTGTAATGGCTTGAGTAAAGTGGGTCAAGTTCATTCTTGTCTGTAGTTCATTCAAAATTATGCCTCCTATTTTGTCTGCTAAATTGTAGATATATTTGTTTGGGGGTTCTGTTTCCATTTTATTGAATTAACACTTGCAGTTGTATTGAAATAATCATTTCAAGATTTTTTTGTTTGGTATTGGTGGTACACAAATTTGCTTTAAGTTATCAACTTAAGATTTGAAGACCGGGCTCTGATTATTAATCTGTGTTCAACTCTTTGATACTTTTGATTTTTATATGCAATGTGATGTCTAGAAAGATATACATGTATTCAACATTGTATTAGTAGAATCTCTTAGGGTTTGTATAGCTCTACGTATTCTAGTTATGACAGAATTTGAGTAAAAGAGGGTTTCATGGGACAACCAATATTTGACACACCAGTATGCATGTTCCACTTAGGCAAGATTCAGTCTAGGGAAAGTCCAAGCCAATGTCCTCTTTTTGTCTATAACATCTCATCTCAAGAAAATTTGTTGGGAACATCCTTCTCACCATATGAATTATAAAAGCAGAAACAAACATTTGCTTAATGACAAATCTATGGTACATATGTTATGGTACATTACTTACGTAACATATGGGACTCTTATAGTGCGTGTTAGCTTGGACTCATCCTCCTATGAATTCTACCTTTATAAAGATTTTATTTTGCTAGATAGCCATAAGCTTACTCTTGATGGTTATTTTCATTTCATTAAATGTTTTCTTTTCTAGGAGAGAGAACGGTCAACTAAAGAAAGAAATCCAAGACCAGCAGGATGTAGTGCTAGGCTTGAGGAGAGACTTGGCAGGAGCATCAGCTAGGCTTTCAGATATGACAGGTAAAGGAGACTAACAAATAATTACGATATTCTAGTCTATCCACGTTTGCTTCATTTTCAATATTGAAACTAATTGACTTACAAATTATCATGGTGGCTTTTAAACATTCTGCAAAAAGAGTACCATTAATAGCTCACATATTCACAGAGTAATTTAGGATAAAATCATAAATATGTTATTGATGCTTATGTTCAAAGTACATTACAATTGAAGTGCTTGATTTCACTATCTCTTGAGATTTTTAGTGGTTATTTGCAGAGTAACGCCAAATACACCATTTAAAAAAAAATCAAAATTAGAAGATATGATAGTAGTAAATTCTTATAAATCATAGAGCACTTTGTATTTACAGAAACCCCTATGCGCTCTACAATGTAGCATACTAACCCTGGCTTTAGCAGTGTGGCTGTTATTCACACTGCATTTTGAGGAATAAATTGCTACCAATTAAGCAGTCACTTCACCTAAGTTGAGTGCAGCACAATGTGAATGAATTATACTGACTGATTGTTACTTTCTATCTTCTTCATGTTTTTCCTATCTTTTCTTTTGTTGTTCTTGTTTCTAAAGTGCCATGAGCACCGTATGGTGGACCTGTGCGCTATATAAGTAGCCACCATTATTATTATTATTACTGAATGTAAGGAATATGATGCATGGAATTCAAATCTTGACTTTCTGGTTCAAAGACGAAAGTCGGAACCACTGAGCCACGACCCCTCCCGTAATGCAAGATGAAGAAAACGTCCTGTATGAAATTTAAAGAAAAATGTAACAATAACATTCCTAATTGTCACTTTGTTTGTAGGAGAGTTGAGTGACCGTCAGAAGGAGGAGATGGAGAATCAGAAAGCTCTTATCAAGGACCAAGAAGCTGAACTGACCACTCAAAGACAACAACTGGTCAAACTCTCAGAACTGGTTGACCGCAAGGGTGTTGAGATGGACAACATGGCCAAGGAGATTGCGTAAGTTTAAAGGCCCCTTTTAGCAATGAAAAGTCATATTAAATAATGTTTTAGTTTGATGAGTTTAAGTGGCTCCATGGATGAATCCAAGGTGGTTAATATAGGGGAGGGGAAAATTTTCTGTGCTGATGGTTTGATAGGCAAATCAAAATGAAAAAATGACAAGGATGTTCAAATGGAAAAATGACCAAAGAGGATCAAAGGGGTCTTATCAAGGACCAAGAAGCTGAACTGACCACTCAAAGACAGCAACTGGTCAAGCTCTCAGAACTTGTTGACCTCAAGGGTGTGGAGATGGACAATATGGCCAAGGAGATTGCGTAAGTTTGAGCAGTTTGAGTGACCTCATGGATGGATCCAAGAATGTTAATAGAGGGGAGGGGGAGGGATGGAATTTTTCAGTGTTGATGGCTTCACGGGCAAAATGTAAATCAAAAGAAAAATATGACAAGGGAATTGAAATGGAAAACATGATGAAAGAGAATCAAAAGGCTCTCATTAAAGACCAAGAAGCTGAACTGACCACTCGAAGACAACTGGTCAAGCTCTCAGAGCTGGTTGACCGCAAAAGTGTTGAGATGGACAACATGGCCAAGGAAATTGCGTAAGATTAAAGGAATTTGTTGCACTGCAAAATTATCTTAAATTAGGTTTAAGTTTGAGGAGTTTGAGTTACCCCATGGGTGGATCCAAGATTGTTAATAGAGGGGAGGGGGTATTTTTCTGCGCTAATAGCTAGACGGGCAAAAAGCAAATCAAAACAAAAAAATGACAAAGGTGTTTAAATGGAAAACATGACCAAAGAGAATCGAAAAGCTCTCAAGAGGCTGAACTGACCACTCAAAGCAACTGGTCAAGCTCTTGGCGCTTGTTGACCGCAAGGGAGTTGAGATGAACAACATGGTTAAGGAGATTGCATAAGTTTAAAGGCATTTGTTAGCACTTCAAAGTCGCCTCAAATTAGGTTCAGACATATGTGATCCTCTTGATATTCTTGGTACCAGCAAAATTTATCGTTATATGAAAGCCTGAAAGAAGAAATTCAATTACTATCCCAAATGAGTAAAAATAAATAGTATATGGCTTTGGGCCCTTGAAAATAGTATGCAATTCTTATTTGCATACTTTCTTTCCAATGTAACCCTATATCCAATTTGTTACCATGGTTGTGTTTCATGAAGTTGTTCATACGGTATGCACTAGTCTCCTAGCGACTGGTGATCATTTTTTGTGCTCAATTTTGCCTGCGTCTCTGTGTTGGCATCACAAACAGGGTCAGCTTTATGAAACTGGTTCCTGGTGACATTTTTAATTTGTATTATTGCCACCGCTGACAATCTTCCAGCATTAGTTCATATATGTGTGTAATGTCAGTCAACATGATATCAATTGTTTTGTTTTTGTCATCAACAGTGCTCAAAAAGAGCTTCTGTTAAGACAGAAGAAAGATACAGCAATCAAGGATTCAGAACTCAACCGATTACAGCAGAATCTGAAGCAAGAACAGGAGCATTCCCAGAAGGCCAAACAGGAAGCAGAACAGGAGGTATGTTGTTTCTCCATATGACCTTTAAACTATCTCGAATCATAACACTTTCGTAGATCTACGCATGACTCTATGAATGACGGGTGACCATTTTCTGAACTCATCATTATGAAATACTACTGTGCAGCTTGTTCCAAAGCTGAATGCTGTAAATGCTGTGAGAGTAAATTTCCTTCTGTCTATGAATGAATCCAGGCAAATAAGTTTAAATGTTAGCTTGTGCTGATCATTCTGGAATTCGATTGAAGAATGTGTGCACTTGAACGCTCCA
Organism: Temnopleurus reevesii; assembly: GCA_036244855.1. Classification (NCBI taxonomy): domain Eukaryota; kingdom Metazoa; phylum Echinodermata; class Echinoidea; order Temnopleuroida; family Temnopleuridae; genus Temnopleurus; species Temnopleurus reevesii. The sequence continues at coordinate 10,691 of BQKZ01000792.1, forward strand.
AAGAAAGGGTGACCAGTTGTTTGTAGAGTCATGCGTAGATCTACCCACAGCTTTATGAAGCACAACCCAGCTGTGGTGAAAGATTGCTACAGTGAATGAAATTTACAGTTTTTTATCAGATTTTACCATGCAAATCCTCACATCATTCTGAAGCATAAAGCCTCTACCTCTCACAGCTGTAACCCTATAACCCTAACCCAATGTGTAGTGCAATGGATATTCCAGAGCAATTGTCCTTGGTGCGATTGCCACTGTTTTAAAATTCAAATTTACATATTTGGGCAAAAAATACTGCATTGATAGGAAATCATTACAAAACTTGTTAGATAATGACCAAATATTTTTGATATGTGATGAAATTCTATTGACATTCATCTGTGTTTCTTTCCCAAACCTAGGGCTTGATAACGAGTGAGCTATCTTCAGTAGGAGCCCAGTGTAGAGGA
>BQKZ01000792.1:23358-41148 GCA_036244855.1 Temnopleurus reevesii
TTTTGTACAACATGTTCATGATATCATGTTTCTTTTTAAGTAGATTTGAAGACAAAATTTGGCGATAAAAATATTCGCTTTTACCAAAACTATACTTGGGCTTTAATCTGATTTTACTTTTCGCCAATGAGCTGACAAGCAAAAAAAATCCAACATTTGCAGGCCCCTCTAAATCCACATATTTGCATGAAAGATGAATGGCATATGACAGGAAGTTTTTTTGTGTGAATTAAATAATTTGTTAAGGTGAAATGGTTGTGCCCCACACACACGTCCTCCAAACCTTCCCCACCGCCAATCCACCTGCCCTAACTTTGCAAAGTGTAAAGTGCATGGGGTTTGGTTACAAAGACTATCTCCATCTGTATGTACGTTGTATGCGAGCTGCATGCACACTGTGCAAATTGTAACTTTACTTCCTGAATCCCTGAACAACCTGCCCGACTCCTCTGCGAGAAGGCACCTCAATAAACTACCATTTTAACTTATTTTACGCGCTGTGTCAAGAATTGGACTAAAATTAGGATAGCTGAACCAAGGATCTAACTTGCAGGCTGATGTAGCTTTAATAACTTTCATCGCAAATTGCCAGGAAATAGTGAAATATTGTGAGGACTTCAACTTCAAGTAGAGGATGGCGAGCGATGAATTGGCACAGAAGTTGGCCCGACGCGAGCGGATCAACGAGGGGGAAATGGAGGGGGACTCGCACCGAGTGAAGGTCTTCAACCCCTATACAGAATTCCACGAGTTCTCGAGAAAAGAAATCAAAGAATATGAGAAAATGTTCAAGAAGTAAGTATGCTAGGCCTATAGATGTCAGGACGGTCTTGGTATCACAACATAAATGAGATAAATTTCATTAATTTCTTGTATGCCCATGACAGGCGTTGAGTATGACCATATTTTGAATTTTATATTTATGAGTTGGGGAAACAAGGTCAGGATTGCATTGGGTCATGCAGGATTGAGGCAGGGTTGAGGTATGGGGGGGGGGGGATGTTAAATGGCGCTAATGGACCTTCGTATATAGCAGCACTGTCGTTGATGTACACATGAAGGGACGTTTAAAGAATGAGGCGTCAAAGTGCATTATCACAGGTTGAATTTTCCCAGAGATGTTAAGAATCAGCTGGCCCACGTGCATGAGATTTGCTTCTATTCAAGCTGAGATAATGATGCTTGTATACCGAGCGTTCCAAATACCCAAAGGCTAATAAATCAGTAGAAATGTGTACAAACAGTTGAAAATGTGAGAGTGAGAATAAGCCTAAAAGGGTAAGACTCATCACGCCAGCCCGGCCGTGCCAGGCATTAGACCTGCTGAAGGTATTGTCTGTTTATGTAAGCCCATATTCTGGAAAGGATGTTACTTTATTTTTTTCAGCAAAATCATGTTGGCGAGTGTTCTCTGCAAGATCTAAACCAGTCATTTCGATGGCATGGGTTTGAATCCCACTGCTGCCATCAAATTGTAGGATGGCATTGTGAGCGTGGTGCAAATGCACAGAGAGGAAAAGTACACAGGTCTTCACTATATGGCTGCCTGGTATAGACTGCCTTGGTTCCTGACTTGGAAACCCCAAGGGTTTATTTCATAAAGTAACATTTATAAGCATATGCATGATGTAATGTGAAAAATTAAATGAATAGTAAACACCTTGCATTAAACCAGAACCAATGAGAACTGAGGAACATCTGAACAAAACATGAATATTGAAAAGGTAACAAAAGAAACAGATTATACTGGTAGTGGTAGCTGAAAGGAGGGACATGAATAACAAAGGAAAACACTTGAGGAAGTCTTCAAAAAAGAGAACTAAAGAACAGAACTTGCCATGGCAGGCAGGCCAGAAGAATAGAATAGAAAAAGTCCACTGACACAACTAAAGAGCTTTCAATTAGAGGGAGGTCACTTGGAGATACATAACTAGTAAAGAAGAGGCCTTAAATATTCGCTACACTGGGCCTGAGACCTACCGAAGGTATTGTCTGTTATTGTAAGCCTTTATTCTGGGAGCGATGTTACTTTAATTTTTTTAGCAAATTATATTTACCAATAATTTACGACAAACCATCAATTACTTTTTGGACAGTGTTGATTTGAAAGAGCTGTGCCGGCACCAATCAACAAGAGATATATGTTGATTGTGCTTAATTGAAGTTTTTATGCCAGTTTAACATTGTTTCCCACTAATGGATGAAAACATAGTATTGAGAATATGGGCACTGGACTACTCAAGACCCAGCATTTGTTCCGATAAGTAAACCGAGTATTGAAGCAGTATGGTTACACCTTGAAACAAGACGAGATGCTGGTACCTATTTGTAATGTGATCGAGGGGAGCATCTGTGACCTGACTGTCATCCAATGCACAGCTCATTGGAAAATGCAGCCAGATTATTAGCACTTAAACATTTTTTTTGTGCACAGGCCAATTGCTCCCCCCCCCCCCCACTCTAAACCCAATGCCAACGTCTGGGTATTTTTCATATTACAATACATGCCATGTACAAGTATATATACATGTATGGTACAAGTTCAAGCGATTAGTAGATTGATTCTACATGTATGAGAGTCTGAGGTTATAGAGTTTGCTTCAGCAGTTCTAATAGGGTAATTTAAAAACAAAATGTTCCCTATTCATTAGTAATTCAAATACACTGAATGTGGCACTGCAACCCTACACAAATTCAGGCCTTCAAGTTAAACAATTCTACTCAATGCTCGATACTTTATGGAAACTTTAAATTCTAGAAAGACAAACTACAGTTAGTAAACAAAAATAAAGAGTAGATAAGTAGGAAACACCTGAGTGCGACTTGGCATATAAATGTGTGTACATGTTTGCATTGAAGTACCATGGCAAATTTATCCTCCTCTTATTTCCTACAATGGGAATAAACTTTAGAAAAGGAGGTTTCCAAACCAGCAAATTCCAGCTGTGATCTGATTCTTTTTTACCATTTCCTTATGCTTCCCTTGAACAGTTCAGAGTCCATAAATTCCGATAAGATTACAATAATACACATCATGCAATGTACATGTACGTGGTAAACCTAGAAAGCGTTTTTATGTGAATTTTGGAAAGGAACTTCCTCTTGCACTGGTCTTCTGTGTAAACGGATACAAAGGGCTCACTGAAAGACTTTTTGTTATGTTTGTCTGCATAGAGATACTCTAATGCTGTATGGGAATTTATGTTCATGTATCATGGTGCTACAAGAATTGTTGTCACCAGTTGCCTGGTCGGGCAACCAAGTTTTCAAATCACTTGCCCGAACGAAAATTTGTTTAGCCCAAAATTGATGGCCAGTGCCTACATGTATTTGCGTATAAGAAGACTAGTGTAAAAGTGGTTACTTGCCTCATTTGGCAAGTGACAATTTCATTTACTTGCCTGACAGATGAATTTTGTTGCCCCAGGCGTGCGGGCAAGTGGTTTTGTAGCACCCTGTGTATACGTGCTTGGGGACTCTGACATTGGCCAGATGTTGGTCAACAAGTATAGCCTAAAATATACAGTGTATTTAATTGATAACATATGAATTGCATGTATATCATTCTTGAAGATTTTTTTTCTGTGCATCAACGGGCCTCTATCGCCATGATATTACAGATTTTCAGTGTACACCTGAGGTACATGTGTTGAACATAGTTTTAAAGCCAAGATTTATTCAATTTACAAAATGAATGAAATTAATGACCCTGTTGATCAAAGTGAACCGGAAATTGCCCAACATCAGTGTATAAAAATGTAAACTGTTTATAATAATAATAATAATAATAATAGTGATAATAATAATGATAATAATAATACTAATACACAAAATTTATATAGCGCTTAATTCCAAAAAAAAGGTTCAAAGCGCTTTACAATATAAACATAACAGCTACGTAAAGATTAGATTGATAAGAAGTACAAAATAATGATTATCTATGAATGAGAATTATCAAAAGAAATAGAAACATAACAGAACAATATCAGAACAAGATCAGAACAAGCAGAACGAAATACACAAAAAAAATGGAGGAAGATGTGGCAATTCATTGACAGTTGAAGAGATATATTTATACAAATCATCTGATCAAGGTGCAACTTTTCTCTGGTTCCTTTAAGTTTGAAGTTTGTATTTGATTATGATTAGGAGTTTGCAAGTACATGTAATATTTTTTTTGAAGATACAAATGATTTTTCTTTCATTTTGGAATGCTGTAAAGAAATTTAGATCTCTTGCATATTCTTCCTTTTAGAATTTTGCACTTGCTTTGATAGAAAAAAATATTACTACCGGTATACACATTATTTCCAATGAAAGAAACTACATGTATAAGGATGTTCCAAAGATTATTTTGTTATAAAAGAAGGGAAAAGATGCAGGATTATCAAAGTATCATTCATTTCATCTGGTCATGGAAGTCATGACTGAAAAATGATAATCACGATAGCAAGTTATACTTTGGCTCTCAAGGTCTTTATTAAGGAACTGGTTGAGCATAAATTGGAAAGACTGGGATTAGTGAGCAAACTTCCTTCTGAAATGCTACCAAAGGGAATTGAAATAGATAGTGAAAGGGAAGTCAGCACATTTACATGTATAAGGAAAAACACACCATAGAAAGTTTGTGAAATATTCAGTAACTAGGACAATCTGCTGCAGTGCACTGAACAAATGGTTCTCCTCCCTTTTTAGATTTTATTTTGATATAGATTTACAAATTCTTATTTCTCTCATGTTTAATTTTGTTTTATGTACTGAAAATTCTTTCAAAGTAAAAATGAAAAGCAACATTTTTCATATATGATATGTAATGTTGCAAGAAAGTTTTATTTTTTCATCCACCTGTATTGATGCATCTACATTGTTGTAATATTGACATACCCGTCCAACTCGAGTGTTGATTGACATCTGAAAGTACCAAAGAATGATTACTGAATGCCAAAATATGCATACTTGAAAATACTTAAAAATTTATGGACAGAAACCATTTACATGTTCCTGTCATGATATGCGAAGTTGCAAAATAAATGTTTTCTTTCAATCAACTGTATTGATACATTCACGCTTAGTACGTTATATCTTTGACATAAACTTCCAACTCAACTTGTGTTAAATTGACATGTGAAAGCTAGTACCAAAGAGTTATTACATACACTGCATGCCAGTATCAGACAATTTCATTTAAAGGGGAACTTCCCCCAGAAATTGACGTGCTGTCAGTGAATGAAGAAAAATAAGATGAATAAACTGAAAATTCTTGCAAAATTTGTTCAAAAGTTGCAAATGTTTGTAGTTTCATTACCAAATGGGCACCCTTGAGTTGGCAATTCTAGCATAATATGTAATGGTATGTATGTTGGAGAATTCCCCATTCTTTTTATACTCAAAACCCTACACTTCCTCTTGTTTTTAAAGAAAAATTGATTTGCTTAAAATATACACTATATGATAAAGACACATCAATTTTGCAAAGATTTTACAAAGAATTTTGATGATTCCTCATTTGAAAGAGGATCATGTAGATTCATCAGTGACCCCTCAGTAGCATGGTACATGTACACAATTGTTTAAGGGAATTTCCCTTTGAAGGGGGTTTCCCCTTTTCCCCAAAAAATCCATTATTTTGAAGCTCTTTACATGTATGAAAAGGTGATTACAAAATCAGAAATTATAGTTGTGTCATAATGACAATTCCATTGAATGTCAAAATATAGTTCTTGATAGTTGTGAAAGATCTTATTCCATGTAATGCATTTTATTGTTGATTTCTCACTTATGGATTCAAAAACTAGTTTGTGAGGTCTCAGTTACCCTGTATTCTTTTCATTAATTCATGTAAATATACCTGTGTTTGTCATCACTTTTTATCCTTGATCCAAGTCAGTGGCTTTTATATATACCATACAATAATCAATATAGCCCTGTAATACATTGTGTACTAGGAACACTTTCAAAACAGAGAATTTGTACAGGAAATGCATGCTTGCTCGTTGCTGTACACGTACATGTATACTATGACGTTGGCAGCATGCGCAAATTATGCCTGAGAAGACACAGAGTAGGACCTACCATAAATGTAACTATTTTTGCAGGCTGCCAATTCTTGTTCTTGTAACCAGGGGGTACTTATGAAAATTAGTTTGTACAGCATCTAATGGCAGATACAGGTGCTTGTCTTGCTTCGAGAGATGTCTTCATCACCTAATGGTTACTCTATCATTGGAGCAGAAACGTCTTCCAACTAAGAGTCCCCTACAGCATCTCTCGTTTTCGTCTTTCGTACTATCCATCCACATCATTTTGAGAGCTGTATTTTATCATTGATGGAGTAACATCAGGCTTTATATATACATAATATCTTTTCATCCATCTCTTTACTGTACCCCTTAAACTTCTCTGCTGCTTTCTTGCCTCTTTCCCCCTTTTATGCACTTTCTTGTCCTTCTTTTGTTCTTTGTTGCTTCATATTTATACTTCCTTTTTCTATTTTTTCTTCTTTCTCTCTTTTTTTTCTCTTTTCATAGATCCATCTCTCATTAGCCTTTCTCCTATAGCTCCAGTTCTCTTCATCTTCTGTTTTTATAGATCTCTAGTCTTCATTACAGAAAGTCTTCCACCCAGGGGCCAAATGCACGGAATGGTCTTAGCAATCGTCTACTTGCTGAGATGTCTTATCTTCTTGTACCACCCTTGTAGCATATATTTATCATCATTTATGTCTATGTTAAGAGGATGGCACAAGAAGACATCTTAGCAAGTACAGGATAGCTCATACCATTTCGTGCTATTGGCTCCCGGTCTCTTTCTTTTCATGCTCCTCTTATCTCTGAGAAAAGAATCACCTAAACCTCTGTTTTCTTATTTGGTCTTTCTTTTTGTTCATTGTGAAAATTATATCAATTTCAAATTACACTTTTAGTTATCACTATAAAGCAGAGAACAGTGCCAGCGGGTACCTGCACTAATACGTGTACATAGTACAATGTATGAATACCAATATTTTTCAATTCTGTATGAAGACTGTAATAATAAACAAACTGAAAAAAATAATGGGGCTGGGTGATAGAGTTCATTTGGGGTCATGATGCCACCCTACCTGACTGTTTGATCTAACAGCCTCCCCAATAGTACACCTGTTTGTATTGTAAGTTACCATGGAAACCGGCAACATTACTCCAAGACAGCTTTCCTCTACAGGGTCATCCTGAGGTCATGGAATGTCCCCATGCCCCCTCTCAGAAAGATGACTGCATACATGTACAAACAGTACATCAAATATATCTCTAGTATAGATCTCTTTTTATACATTTGGACGGAAGTACTCATTGCATAGAAGTTCAGGACGACGACTGTCAAAATTGCCCTTGCTTCATTTTTTTCAGGAAAGCATTCTCTTAACATCAGCCTTTCTTTATTTGAAATGGAATATGAACATACCATGATAAACAGACATACATGAAACACTGAAATATAACAAATGTATTTTGTATGAGGGATCAGAGATTTACATTTACACGAATATAGGTTGACATGTACCAGAGGTTGCGTGCATCTATTACCTGAGTTCCAATTCAATGTAGAATATAGCCTTTATATAATTTAAATTGAAGAAAAGGATACAACATATTTTACTGCCATGCTATGTTCCATTGTTCATGACTATTCATATTTTAAATGGAGTCAGATTTTATGGAACATTGATATGAAACACCAACAGAAAGAAAGTGTTTCTCTATCAGGACTGTTCTGTTGATATTGATTTAGAGATGACAGATTTTCAAGCAGGTAAATTGAAAAACAACAGCTTGAAAAGGGTCAAAATTAGTTGATCCCATATCATTGGGTCCATTAAAATAACAGTCATGATAAAGAAGACCTTCGAACTCAACACCATACTTGTAATAGACATGTCAATGTTTATTACGATCATAACTGCTAGTCCTATTATATTGTTTGTACATGTAGGCCTGATATTTCAGCACAAAATCTGCCAACTATAGTTGTGTTCTTCTTTGGTTCTTTTAATTGTGCCATTGGATGTTTCATACATATCATATCTCATGTAAGTTCTTCATAAAGAAAGAAGTCATATTTAGAGTCATGCAATAGAACAATAAATGTTGTATGCCCCCCAACTATTTTTATCCCCTCAACCAGAAAACATGAGAACATTTTCGATAACATCATCATAAATAAACATATGAAATAAAAACTAAAAAATCATTTTCAGAGGCGGCTTGGTGTAGTGGTTCTGACTCTCGCCTTTCAACCCGAAGGTCGTAGGTTCGAGTACCTTGGCGTCAATTTCCTTCAGCAAGAAATTTATCCGCATTGTGCTGCACTCAACCCAGGTGAGGTGAATGGGTACCGGTAGGAAGAAATTCCTTGAATGCAGTGAGCGCCGAATGGTTGCCATGCTATAGCCGGGTAATTATGCACAGAGTGCTTAGATAAATACTTTGTATTTAATAAGCGCTATATAAATGTAGTGTATTATTATTATAATTATTACTTCATTATAAGTTTATTTTTCTTGATAAAATCTATTGCCCCATCCCCCCCCCCCAAAAAAAAAAGGAATACCGATAAACCCTTTTCCGATCGACTGACACAAGTTTTACAAAACCACAAATGAATGATACGTATGTGCCAAATAATTTTGAAGGAAAATCTTTACAGATTAAGAAAAACAGGTTTTATCGAGCCAATAAGTACAATGTAATACACTTGTCCCATATGCTGCTTTCTGTATTGGCTAGAGTGAAAATCATGTGGTGAATGAAATGATAATGCTTCAGAACTAATTTTGATTCACTAAATGATAATTTTCAGGAAAAAGTCCAATACTGTATAATAAGCCAATATTTTGGCTTGCAAATAATTTTGTATTTTGGGACCAATTTGACACATATTGTTATTTTTGTGTTTTAGACAGTGTTTGTATGCATAAGAATGTGCATCTCACTGAGTGGAAATTTTCACTAGGCTGGGACCGCAAAATTTTTGATGATCAAACCAATATGAAGATTTTGGCCGATAATCAACATTCAAAGGTACAGATAAGTTATGGTCAAGATGCAGAAATTGATGTGAAACGAGCTTATGTATTCACAAATTGCTTTACATGCACAACTATAACTGTGTACTTATTAATACTTCGTATACAAGTTTTAAACCTTGACTCCATGTATAATGCCCTTTAATTTGTTTTGATGTGTCTCAGTGGATCCTTATGTTGAAGTCATCAGACCGATCGAAATAGGAAACTGAAAATGCCTGACATATTTTGGCCTTGTGTGATTGACTTTGACTGGTTAATTTTTCTTCCCCCACCCCTCCCCTGCCCTATTTGTGGTAATAGAGCGGTAATATTTTTGTTTTGATACTTCAGTGTTAAATATTCTCCTATTGTGTCTAAAGTCTGTGGAATGGATCAGAGGAGGTGTGAAAATGTTTGAAAATAAAATTTTCTTCTCTGATATATGTCTCTCTGATTGATTTTATAGATGTATTTGATTTATTTTCTTTTTCTTTATCCTAGCCCCCCCCCCCCCCCCCCCCCTGACTCCCATGAATGTAGAGCCTAATATTTGTGTTTTTGATAGTATAAAGGTCCCAAATATTGTGTTTAAAGCATGTGAAATGCATTAGTCAAGGTGTGAAAATAATTGAAAACAACTGTTGTTGATTGACATATCAATTCAAGTTATTTTGTCATGTCGTATCTGCTCTGTTACTCTGTTGTTTTTGTATGGGGTGAAATGAGGATGTTTTTGTCATCCTTGTGAGTGTGTTGTTTGTTTTAAAAGTAGATTGTCATTTCTTTTTAGTATAGGCGGAGCATGACGGGATGGCTCTTCGGGGCACAGCCCCCACATAATATCAGACCTCATTGAGCCCCCCCCCCCCCCCCCCCCCCCCCCAAAATCTTGAAAACCTTTTTTGTGGCCTGTGTGATATCCTTTTTCACTTGGTTATAATTATGCTGTGGGAAATACATTCATCTGGTGATGGTTTTCCAAGCTCCCCAATTCTAAAACGATATTCTAATACTGCTAGAAAATGTATTTCTATTCATTAACTGTTCAAATGGCCAGAAATGCAGCTTTTGGTCACTTGCTTTGGCAAACTGTTAGCTCAGCAGTGTGGCTCACACTACCTGGTTGCCATTCAGTTGTGCTTGTTCAGATATCGTATCAAAGAAAAGACTTCATGAAGTATTTATAGAAGCGCTGTGAGTCACAAAGTCAAATAGAGAAGCCAGGGGAAATTATGCATGCGCAGACCTAGAAAGGATGATTGTAAGATTTAGGGTAACGCACCTTTCTTGCGTTGCCAACTCAGTAAGCGTTCGTTTTTCCCTTTATCTCCTCTGTGTCCTTATTTTGTTGGCCGACCTGTCAGTGACCGTTGTCAAACACGGCCAAATTTGATCCAAATCTTTCTGCACATTGGAGCTATGATGCGTGGATGCTTGTACATGCATTATGAGTAATAGTGCACACATCTACTCCGGAGGAAGAATTGTCAGAAGAATTGCCATTCGAGATAATTCATATTGAGCATGTGCCACAGTTTTCCGTACTGCAGGAGCTGACATTTTTGCTAGGGATTTTTTTTCTCTAATTTTAGTTTTCACAGCGATGAATTCCCTGAAGTTTTCACTCATTATGATGATGCCCACACACTTGTGCACAATGGTAGAAATAAGAAAATAATCTGCCCATATTATAAATATGTCTGAAATTCAGTGAATTTACAGCAGTCAAACCTGTCTTGGCAGCCACCTGTCTATAATGACCACCTGGCTAAAAGGACCACCTGTCTACAGTGACTATCTAGATTGATTCCCTCTAGATGAAAATGTGCATTATAGACCCTGTCTGTCTATAGTATAGAGGTCACCTGTCTACAGTGACCACTTATTATGTTTTCCTCGGGTGGCCACTATAGACGGGTTTAACTGCATTATAATTCCTTCCTATAAAGGTCACCTGTTTTCTGTGGCCACTTTTCTGTTTCCCTGGTTGGCCACTATAGACAGGTGTGACTGCATTATATTTCCTTCCTATAGAGGTCACCTGTCTGAAATGGCCACTTTTCTGTTTCCCTGGTTGGCCACTATAGACAGGTGTGACTGCATTATATTTCCTTCCTATAGAGGTCACCTGTCTGAAATGGCCACTTTTCTGTTTCCCTTGGGTGTAAACTAGAGACATGTTGAAAGATAATTGACTTGTTCAGTATTGCTAGAGAAATAAATGTGTATGAAATACCATTTGAAGTCTCTTATGTGTAAAACCTGCTATTAAAATTATAATTTCCTTATTGGATTTTGAAGGTACAGTGTAATATGTTTATGAGATGCGTATCGCTTGATCAATGAAGCTATTTCTGATGAGTCAGGATTAGCACCACATGACTAACAATCGTTTTACTTATAATACTTACTCCTCTTGATGTTAGATACATCATGTTCTCATCTCAGCGGAGATGCGATGTAGCACAGCTCATCAATTCATTAGGAATAATTTAATAGAAATATTAGTGCAACCTTGAGTAGCACGATGGGCTCTGGGATGTACAGTGTGTACGTCATGTTTTATCATAGAAATACGACTGATGTTCGTAACTCTATGGTTTTATCATCTACGGTATTAAATGAATTCTATGTCAAGTAGTCATCTCTGTTTCTTATCTTTCTCTCTATTTCTTAAGCTCTTTCTCTCCCCCTCTCTCTCTTCCTCTCTCTTTCTCTTCTCTCTTTCTCCCTCTCTCTCTCTTTCTCTTCTCTCTCTGTTTTCTCTTTCTCTCACTCTCTTTCCCTCCCTTCCTCCGTCCCTCCCTCCCTCCCTCTCCCTCTACCTGTTTTTCATCTTCTTCTTCTTTGCTCAATTTTCATTGTTGTGGCTTATTCCCTTTTCTGGCTTTTTCTTCTTTCATGTTGTCCACAAGTTATCCTTTTCCCTCTTCTTCTACTGTACATGTAGATTAACTTCTCAAAATCATTTCCTTTCAGCTCAATGTTGGCCTTTTTGTGATTTATGTTCCCTGTTCCTCTGTAAAAGTAGGTGCTACTTTCTCTGCTCTTTTGTTATGGGTTGTTGTTTTTTGTTCTTGTTCGCCCACTCATTTCCCTATTCTACAATTGCTTTTATCCCTCTGAAATCTGTTTCCTCCTCTCATTTTCTCCCACGAATTTCTCACTCCTAGTCATTCAACCAGGAAATAAACAATGAACTTTTGTACATACATTGCATCAATATTCTGAATTTGTTGCCAGGTCTGACTCTCTTTATTCCTTCCGTGTCTCTCCTCCCCTCCCCTTTTTCTCTGTGTTCCCAGTTTCCTTTCTCCCCCATCTTCCTCTCTCATAATGCCAGAGTGTTGATTTAAACCAATAGATCAGTTTAGGGAGAGATGGCTCTTCAGATATTCAACTACTTTATGAGTTGCAGTAAAACTATTACCATAATGCAATTTTTCAATGGCAAATTAGACCATGTTCATAGTTTGTTTGAATAAAATCGATCAAGAAGTGGCCTAATTATCACAAAATGAAAAATGAAGACAGCTCACTCTCCCCAACACAACATGCTTCACGTACAAGATGAATGCAAACTCACACACCACAGACAATGCCACCGATCACTCCATCCATTCTGTGCGGGTGGGCTGGCGTGCGAATCATTTTGCACCGTATAGGATTAAACGGTGATTGACATGTTCGAAGAAAAATGCGCCAAAAAGTCCGAAAATCTTCTCCTGATTTTGTAAACAGGTATATTTAGGCATGTAAAACAACTTGTGAATACATCAGCTTGTTTCACATCACTTTCTGCATCCCGACCATTAGGAATCTATACCTTTAATGCCAGAGTGTTGGTTTGAGATGTAGATGGATTCCCCATTGTAGATTCCATGAATCTCTGTCTTGATCCTTGGAGGACTGATGTCATCTCGAATGCATCTCTCTTATCTCTGATGTGTTGACAATTCCACTCCGATGCACATGGCATCCATAGATGCCTTAGAGCATCTCTTTAGATACGGGATGGAATGGAGCCCTAAGTGCTTGCTGTGTATCCATGGTGATTCTTTTGAAAGGATGATGCAGATGGTTGTTGGAATGATCCCATGGACATATTATGATTTATTCATGAGGAAGGAATAGACATTTCAGGCTTATATGTACACTGTGATTCAAGAGAACAATATGTTTTGGAACATTGTTCATACATGTACATGTACACAGTACTACTGTATATTCAAATTATTTACAGTAGGCATTTTTCCCCACCACCCCTACTGTACCCTCTGTTGAGCTAGGGGAACGTCAACTTTTTGCCCCCCCCCCTCTCAAATATTAGTCAACTTTTTGCCCCCCTCCCCCCTCTGTATTAGTAGGACAAATACATGATGTGTAGAGAAGTTATCACATACACTGAATTTCATTAAGTTCTGCTAAATGATTGAGGTATGAATTTTTCATTGTGAAAATCTAATGTTTACAAATGTTTGTGCACTAAACACACTGATACAGAATACCTCAAAGGTTATAGTCTAATTGATGCATGTTTGCATGACAAATAGTGTGAGTATTACAAGCCATTTTCTCCTTAACATTCATGTAAAACTATTCACAAAATCACAGTATGTACACAAAAAGACAGAAATAGTAGCTCTACGGTTAGGCTAAATAGAGAAGTTGTCACATTGATGCATGTTTATATGACAAATACTGTGAGTTTTACAAGCCATTGACGAGTCGATTGGCAAACTTTTATATTAGACCAGAGTAAATATGACTAGACACGCACTTGGGGGTAAAGAGTAAATGTAAAGGCCCATTAGATATTTATAGTCTATTAGCCAGGCGGTCTTAAAAACACATACATATGTAGTCATACATTTCAGCACTCGTGGAACATTTGGTTAGCTATTTGTATTTTAGAAACATATCTTTCGAAAAATATTTCTTAAGTGATAATTTCCTAACATTGTTTCAGAAGTGCAAAGCTATTAAATTTTATGGATTTTATTGACATTCACACTTAAAAAGTACGGCTTTGATTAGAATATTGTGTTAGGCAGTAAATTGGCATCCATTTGGAGACTCAAATTACTGTGAATATTTTCATTTTTTCTCATTTTTTGAACCACACATTTTTTGTATTTAACCAGGGTCCATGCTATTATTCGCTATCTATACATTTTGTTTTACATAAGTCTTGAATTCTTTGAAATTTCAAACCTTTTCACTCATTAAAAATTTGTCATTTTCACGTTTTGAAAGATTATTGTAAACAAGTTCATGGGCTTCCAATGAGTGAAAATTTTAGGGAATGCATGGTAGCGAAATTTGCAAAAATAAAACCCCCTATTTAAAAATTTCTGCTCACACAGCAAGTTTCAATCTAATTGAAATCTGACTTTTTAATAAACTGTTAGGCATGATAAGCTACCAAAGGTCTTGGTGTCTAATCTTGATCATTCGTGATGACGATTAATTTTTTTTAGATTTGATCTCTGATCTTTGTCTTCTTCAAATTTGTGTTTAATACTCTACATACCAGACTGTATGATGCATAGATGCCAAATTGCTTTGTAATGCATTGCACCATTCATTATAAAAATTGTACATTGGGCATTCCCAAATATCTTTTGATTGCTTATAGTGAAATAAACAAATGTTTCAGAATATATTGAAACTTTTACCAATTATTTCTACTCTCTCTTTATATTTTTAATTACTCCTAATAACATACCAACTATGTAATCTCAAGAAGTGTCATGATACCTTGAAATTCACCAGTACTTCATAAAGAAATTCTTCAAAGCAGAACATTTTAAAATTAATCAGATATTTGCATATTCTGGAAATCACACCAATACTTTTATCATTCTCTCAATTTGTTAAAATATTTCTTTTGTAAACACAAGTGATACATGTACATGATTGATATCGTTGAATACATTTTGTGAAATCATATCTCAACTGTTATAATAATACTCTATTTTGTTTATTAAAAATGATATTGTAGTAACAACTGTTCTATACTCTATGCATTGCCTTTAAGGGTGAGAGATTCTTTTGAAATACCCATCTGTCGTCCAGTGGTATTCGCAGGCTTGTTGTGAATGCATAAGTGAGATTCTTGTTTTTGTATCACTTCATCGATTGCACATGAATGCAGACTGCTGGGGAAATTTATGATACACAACTGATATTTTTGTTTTTTGTTTGTTTTGAGACTTTTGTTTTTGGAGGAGGGGTTGTATTAGTTTGTTTTGACAGTACTTACATGTACAGTGTATGTGCAATAATTTTCCATATTTTAATGGCATGAGCAGGTACATGTATGTTGTGAATGCATATAAGCAAGATTCCTATTTTCATTTTGCTTCATTTAGAGCAGATAAATACAGACCTTTTTGTTGTTGTTTTTTCAAAGTTTTCTATCACTTTGTAGGGGGTAAGAGGAGAAAGAATGAATTTTTATATCTATGAGGGGTCAGAAATTCTGAATTACATCTTGGGGGTTGCTTTTAGACACACTGTATGTGCACTTTGTTTTATAAATGTATGAAAAGTACAAGAAATAATCCCATGTGTGAAATAGTAAATTTCAGCTATTTGTGAAGACAGAGAAGCAGATTGAAAAATTAATGATGACTAAAATGATGATAACGATGAGAATGTATAAAGTTAAGTACTTTATATTATTATAATTCCCATATTTTGTTATTTTCAAAAAGGCCTTTACGTGATACATAAGTAATTATAAAATGCCTTAAAAAAAAAGACTGCCTTTGCCCTGAATATGGTCCATATTCAATCTTACAAATGATGCTTTATATTGAATAAATATCTCAATCAATTGACTTGTCGAAAAGAATAATAAGTGTGTTTATCCCAACTTGAATTCCAAAATTCAAATGCCACTTTTAGTTCGTGCAAATCTCTATCCTTGGCCAGAGTTTAAAATCTGTTTATTGATCCTATTTTAAGATATTCTCCTGCCCAACTCTTCATTGCCAATTGTCCACAATCTTTCAGGTATTAAGCGTGTGAGTCATCCTATCAAATGCTCATCCATGGTGACTGGTTTGGAAAATTGCCACATTGTGTGCTGAGGTGTGTAGACCAATACCCTGGTAAATCAAAATAGCTTGGTCGCTTCTTGACTTAAAGTTCATCGCTCGTTGAAGAGGCTAAGTTATGAATCTTCTCTATCGTCAACTATCATCTACCGGAATTTGTACATTTACTTTGTACATAGTCCAAAACAATTGTACATTTAATTGGTTTTCCTGATTTTCAAATGTACTGCACATATGTACTCCACAGCTCTCCATTATCGGTTTCAGCAGTTCTCGTTATTTATTTTCATATGTACTGCAGAGATGCCAATCATTCTCAAATATGCGCATGTTATCACAAGAAAATGGCTGAGAGTACATTCCATATAACTGTGATTGGGTTTCCTTCACTTTTGTTCAGCTACATGTATTGCAATATTAACATTTTGATGTTGACCTCCTCATGCGTGTTCCTGAACGATTTGCTTCTTTGGTACAATACCAAGTTCAGTGAAAATTGCTTTGTATTCTGAAGTGACAACTTAAAACTATTTTCCCCAAGATTGCAGTAAAAAAAAGGTAGATTTTTAAGAAGTTTATAAATCATGATTTCAGATTTGCTCAGAATTAAATGCAACACACTAGAATTGACCATATGAAGTTCTATCAATTTGAAATGAATACTGATTTCCATACAATGAATCCTACAAGCTAGCATTGACTTTGCGTGACTCTGGTACACAGGTATTGGAAGGGTTCCCTCTGGGATTGTTTTGCAAGAGGACCCTAGGTGGCGCTGTTCAATATTTGGATCTAATGTCATTTATTGATGGTTGTTTCAACTTTTAGGACACCACATAATCTTAACATGGAGTAGACTATTCTGAAGAAGTTGTTCTATTGGTATCAAATCAATAAGATTTTGTTGAATAATTTTTGTGTGTACAGATATTTATCATATTAAAATTTAAAAACAAGATGCTATCTCTTTTCGGTGGCAATTTCCACCATTTTGGAAGGAGTTTTTTCAATGTATCAAATGGATTCATAGATCATAATTTCAGGGCTAAAGTGAAAGAAAATGTTGCATTGGAAAATTAAAATCAGGTCACTCAATACTAGGGCAGGTAAGTCAGATACATGGGGTCTTTTTATTTTGTTTGTTATAGTCTTTTGGAAAATAATTTTCCAAATAAGATTTCTATGGAGATCTCAATCAACCTGATATTCTATAGTGATAGCCAAAAAAGAATAAAAGTCATGTCAGGCATAATTTTGAGGATCTGAAGGGTTCAGGGTCATCAAGGGATTATTTACTGACCTCAAGGTCATCTCTTTTGTTCTGTTTATTGTGTCTTTTATTATTTCTCTTACATATTTTTGTTGTCAATTGGTAAAGCACCAAGATCAAATGAAAATATCTTTCACATTTAATACAATATTGCATCTTATTAAACCCTTATTTTTGTATTGTTTTTTGCTGCAGATATGATGTGTCTCATGATAACTTCATCGACCAGATGGAACTGAAGATGATGATGGAAAAGCTAGGTGCACCACAGACTCATCTCGGTCTCAAGGAAATGATTAAGGAAGTGGATGAAGATATGGACAATAAGA
This sequence comes from Temnopleurus reevesii, assembly GCA_036244855.1. NCBI lineage: Eukaryota > Metazoa > Echinodermata > Echinoidea > Temnopleuroida > Temnopleuridae > Temnopleurus > Temnopleurus reevesii. The sequence goes on from BQKZ01000792.1 coordinate 41,065, forward strand.
TCAACTTCAGAGAGGTATGTTAATGATGATGATGATGGTGGTGGTGGTGGTGGTGGTCGTGGTGGTGGTGGTGGTGGTGGTGGT
>BQKZ01000792.1:41957-64826 GCA_036244855.1 Temnopleurus reevesii
TGATGATGATGATGATGATGGTGATGATGATGATGATGATGATGGTAATGATGTTGGGGATTTTGGTTGGCATTTCTAACCCGATCCTTCTCTCTTTCTTCCAGTTCTTACTAATCTTCAGGAAGGCAGCAGCTGGTGAATTATCAGAAGACAGCGGACTCAGTAAATTAGCTCAGCTCTCAGAGGTCAACGTAGATGAAGAAGGTGTCAGTGGGGCAAAGAACTTCTTTGAGGCAAAGGTTGGTGGTTAAAAATGATTTGCAAGAGTTTTAACTGGCATAAAATGAATGCGCACAAAGTAGAATATTTCTTGGGTAGAGTTATCAAGGAAATTAGTGAATAGTATGTACTGAGAAATTCTTCAGCTACCCGTTCTTCAGTATCGTTGAACACAAAAGTTGATAATAAAAATAAAAATTTGACCCAAAATGCTCTACTTTTTATTATGCAGCCTGACTTGTTATTTTCTGAGTATGAAGAATGGGTGTTAATAAAGATGCAATTTTAAGCAAGTCTGAAATTGATCATTTCATGTAAGGTCATTTTTATTTTGACATAATTCAAAGCAGGGTTAATGATATGATGAATAGCAAGATTTTGTTTGGTTGAATTAGAGTTTTAGCTTTTTATCTATGCTTTATGGGGAAAAAAAACGTTCAACCGAACACATGGTTCCACTGATAAAGAACCCATTGATTTTAAAATACAAAGTGTCACTTTTTTTCTAACAATTCATTGTCAGATAAAAGAAAAATGTTTTGACTCGCCAATCATACTATTAGGCAGATTCCTTATATTTATAACCCTATAATTTTGTAACTGCTCTCCCACCCCCCTCCCCTAAAAAAAGGAAGAAAAAAGTGTCACCAGTTAAAGTTCCTGATGATGTGATGATGAAAATGTTGATGATTATGATGATTATTATCGTGATGTTGACAATGATGATACCAATGATCCTATCCACTAATTTGTTTTCAATCCAGATCAACATGCAGACGAGGGAAAACAAGTTCATGCAGGAGATCATAGACGAGCAAGAAGCCAAGAAGAGAGAACTAGAAGAGAAGAAAATCAGACAAGCCCAGTTCAAAGAGAAGGCCGCCCTCTTCAAATCGTGATGAACCAATGCTTATTGTACAGGGAGAAAATCCATTGAAGACACAGTGAAAGACAGAGAACCAGAGATGCCACTCAAGAAATTTTCTGATTTTATGGAATTTACAACTCAATTTTTTAATTATAGGGAATTTTCCATCTTTCTGGTAATTCCATGATTTCAGAAAATTTGCTACTCTCCAATTTTCGGATGACAGGAAATTTTTCCACTCTCAAATTTCTGTATCTAAGGAAATTTGCCACTCCACAATTTTCGGATTTCATGGAATTTTCCATCTATCCAGAAATTCCATGATTTCAGGAAATTGGTCAGTTTTCAATTTTTTGGATGACAAGGAATTTTCCACTCTTAAATTTTCGGATTGTAGTGAATTTTCCACTCCTCAATTTGTGGATTCCAAGAAAATTTCCACCCTTGGGAAAGTTTCTTGATTTCAGGAAATTTGCCACTCCAATTTTCGGCATATGGGAATTTTTCCTCTTCTCTGGAAATTTTCAGATTTCAAGAAATTTTCCAATGATGTTAAATTTCAGTGCTTTTTCTGAAATGTATGGCAAGGTCCAGTAAAAGTCCGTTTTTAGGAAATCATATTAATTTTCATGTATTTTCATTTTTTTGTGGCATCTCTGGAAAATCGGATATTGGCAATGGACGAGTTTTGTTGTGATGTTAAATTGACCAATTAATAGAGTTCTGAATTCACATCCAAAATGGATGATAACTCAAAACATTGCTTTTTGTTCAGGATTCATAACAATCATCAGAAGATTGTTGAGCTAATATTAACAGTTCCTGATTCCTGTGTTTTGCCTGGAGTTGCCAATTTAGTGATCACTGATGCCTAGATGTGGGACAGGGATTTTGCATGGCAGAGAGCCATGACCTGGCAAGGAGGATCTAGGAAGCTGTGTGCATACGTATCAACACGGCTGGGGACATCTAGGAATCAGTAATTTCTAAATTGGCAACTAGTGGTGATCGCAATAATCAGGCTCTATCAACAACAACTTTTTAATAATCTGAGGAAGTTTTGGGATCCTAAATACAAAAACTCTCTGTGAGCAGAATGGACGAAGGCCTGGGACAAAGTAAACAGCCTCCATTCAAGCATTAACAATAGCTAGATGGACACAAAAGAAATGTCCATCCTCTTTATTCTTGGGAAAAGATTTGAGTTGCACCTGGGACTTTCTTATGAGATAATTAAGAATGAACTTGTTTTCTTTGTCCTAGTCCTTTGTCCACTCTGCTCACAGTGGATGTAACTTATAAACTTTAGCAAACAGAATCTCGACTGTTTCACTGAAAGTTAGCAAGAGCCGCATCATGTATATACCTTATAAATGCAATGCTCTGTAGAATTTTCTTCATGATACAGAAGGCTTTAATTCGGGTATAATCATAAATTCAAGGTTAAAGCTTCCATCAAACATAAACTTTCTTGGCAAGTTTTTTTACTCTCTTGGTTACTTACTCGGGCTTTATGGTGATGTATGGTATTGATGATATCAATGTTATCATTCTGCTTCTCTCTATGTTTTATTGATTACTAGAGCTCAGAAATTATATGTCGCCAGTGTCCCTATTCAGTGCTGGTTTATTATTATTATATGTAGCCAGTGTCTCTACTGGCTTTTTCTTTTCATCAAAAGAGATTTATCTCTCAATATGACACAGGGCCATAAAGTATGTACAAGAACTCGAGAGCTGCCAAAGTTTGCCAAGACAAGTACTGTTGATAGAAACTACAATCTTGAAATTATTATTTACATCATATATGCAATATTTCATTCACATGTACTGATACAACCTAATGAGTTTAAGAGAAAAGTATTGTTCAATTAACAAAACTTGCCACGTCGTTGGTTTTTCTTTGTTAGACAGTTCGAGTAGAATATGCGTACTAAAGCTACTTCAAAAATTGAATTCTGAAATTGCAGTAATGATTAATTGTTCGTGACTTATTATGTGATGCTGATAATACTCCAAACAATTTAATTGTCCAAAGAGGGAAAAATCATTTACCCGATAACACAGTGACTTGGGTCTTTCTACAAATTATTGAATACCCAGAGGAAAATAGCTCAGAGAGTGTGATAAGAGTGGGTATGGAATTTATTCCACCTTTTTTAATGTAACTTAGGCCAAAATTTCTTTTTAATGGGTATGATAATTATTTAAGTCAGATTTACCTGCAAAAGAAAATAGATTTGTATCCCATCCATAGATCCACCAGTAAAGTGTACCAGAGATTGAAGAAATTCTATGGAAATGCCCAAAGCACCCAATCCATTAACTCTTTATGGAGTAAAATATTTAATTTTTCGAAAAATAGTGGTGATATTTTGGTGGCGGGTATAATGAGTGGCCAATACAGCTATAGATTTCATAAGATATTTGCAGATGGTAATTTTCTGTAGTTGAATGATGTCTGTGTATTTCAAGCCCATCGCACACCCTACAATGCCTTTTCGTCAGCCTTTTCACAAGAGAAAGAAAGGATAATAATGTAGGCATACCTGCACTCATTTTTAGATGCATTGAGTGCCTTAACTGCAGCACCTTGCTGGAATACTCCCTAGGGAGTGGAAAATGTGCATACATTGTATGCATGCATGTCAGAATCCAATAAACCGGGGTAATAATAGCTCTATGTTGTGGCAGGGCCTGCTGGGAGAACAGTTCAAAGAACTGAAGCAGCTACCCTGGGTAAATAAGACACATTATTATAATTATTATAACATCAAAGATCGTATGGCTCCATCTAGTGCCATCTTTGGCTATAGCATCTACAAAAGGGACTCTGAAGTTAGCGCAGAAATTAAGTTAAAAGATTACTGATTGTGATAATATGCTGATTAATAATAAGAAATAATTGTAATTGATTCTTATAAAGCACTTTAAAAGCACTTATGAGCAGAGCGCTATTACAAAAGCCATGAGTTGTGAGGATTTTTAGTTGCCTTTCCTTACTGGTCTGTGACGTTTGTTGTTTCTTAGATTTGGGCTGTGAAATCTTTGTAGGAAATCTGTGAAGGATTTTAACAGAAGAATTTTAACAAAAGAATTAAAAAAAAAACTAATGCCTTTTCACGAGTCTCATTGAACTTACTGTGGACTTGAAGCATACAAGAACATTACAATCAGTAATTTTGAACCCCATTTCTGTACTGTCCTAACAAAAGGCATTATGAAGGCTACACTTCATAGGCCAGTCAGCTTGTGAGGTTTGCAGTGGGCATAGAAAAACAGAAGAACAAGAAAGATAGAGAGAGATGAAGGATGTATAAATTTGTTTTTTTTAATATATATGAATGTGCTTTGTAGAAAATCATCCAATTATGCTTGAGGTAGTTGCTTTTGAAAATATTGTAAAAATATATAGATAAGTAGTTTAGATTTTTATATACCATGTCAGGCTTCATCAATGATAAAGCCAATCCTCGAAAGTAGGAAATGAATAACTGCAGAAGCTGCATTGCAAAATCATGAGTACAATCATTTGTTGTGCTGCGAAGGAAAAAGTTACTTTTCGTAAGTTTATATAATACTTCATCATACACTTGGCAATTATTTTGATAATTTTTGTATTATATTTTTACACTTTGCATATAACCAAATTATATTTTATCAATTTTTCTTTCAAGAGAGAAAAGTGTTTTATGTTTCAGTATATGTTAGTTTCGTTTGATTTGATTTCAACCTGAATGTTTTGTTTTGTAATATTATCAGGAAGGAGGTATGTTGATTATAAGCGACTCCAATTATGCAGCCAAACTATTCTGGCCACTAATGGTTTATATTTCTTGTGGAAGAAACATAGCTGTCTCCTGTTATTTTCAAATGTATACTGGCTTTCAATAACTTGGATCAAATTTCTATCTATGATGATAAAAATTGATGTTTGTCAGTCTTGTTCTAGAACTTCTGATTCAATCATGCACATCCCAAGTTTGTTAAGTTTCAATGTTTGTCCTGTGTTGCCACACCATTCCAAAAAATCAATCAATGATGCCCAGAGATTTCCTGTTATCAAAAGTTAACATCATGCATTAGATGTTTTGTGTGTCCTTGCATGTTTCCATACAGAAGTTATGACCAATTTGGATAACTCGTCCCAGATAGTGCTTATCCAGTTTCATTCCGTGCCATATTTGTATGTATTTTATACTGTTGAGGGGTTGACTTTGTAATGGACCAAATGTTTTTCCATGCCCTATGTCCTATGTTAAAAGTAATCTAAGTTTGGCAGTCGTGTTCCTATACAAAAAGGAACTAAAAGTGAATCATTGGAAGAATTAGCTTGTTATAAACCTATGCCAAAAACGTCTGATAAACAGAAATGATTAATTGTAAATGTTACAAGGTAATATCATTGATCATATGAACCTCAACTTATCCAGTATCCTGTATATCCCCCTCCGTTGTGCTTTTTTTGTTTTATTTTTGCCCTCGTTTTGTAATGTCGTTTTATTTCTTGCAGAATTTACAATTATGAAAATAGAAATTTAATTCAGTACTCTTGTTAAAGGGTATGATAAAATAATGCAAGATCATGATATGTCATGTTGGTTGTGGCTTTTATCGTAATAAAATATCACCAACAAAACAGTCATGAATTACTCTCATTTGTTTTGCTGGTGTGTAGCGGTGTGTGTGTGTGTGTGTGTGTGTGTGTGTGTGTGTGTGTGTGTGTGTGTGTGTATGTGTGTGTGTGTGTGTGTCTGTCTGTCTGTCTTTAGAACTAATTAGATGTGTCAGCTAGGCGCAACCATGGTAGCTAAGTTTACGATGCAAATATATGAAGTCAAACTTTGCTATTTCCATGTTGCTTTTGACTTCCGTAAATTTAATTCATTTCAAATTAGAAATTAGGGGGAAAATACATACAGATACATCTATTAGTTGCACCCATCTGGCTTCTTGCCCAATGATTTTGACCAATTCATTTAAAGGCTGGGTCTGGGGCAGAAAAATCTAGCTTTGATTTAAAAAAAACAAACAAAATCATCAGGCGAACATGAATTTAACTCATTCCACGTTTTCTTCGCGTCAATGCACATCCGTTGGCCTGTTTCCTTCGCACTTTTTCACAGACCCGCCCATACAAACATGTACACTCCCTAAATAATGCAACACACAGGGGGTTAATTGGTGAACGCACAAAGAGTTAAACAAAATTGAAGCAATTCCCATAACAAATAAGAAAGTTGTGAGCATTTCAATGATATCACTCAAGAGTACGGTGATTTTGTATGTAAATTGGCAACTTTTGGTTACGTGTTATGACGTATGCCATGCACTTCTCTGCAAATAGTTTATTATATTGCTTTAAAATCCCGCTCTTTCCACCCTTTGACCTAAATAAGGGGTTTCTATTTTATTGATAAGTACATGGGTTAAGGTTTATTCATATATTCAACTGTGTGAGTACGGAGAAATGAGGCTAGTCATACAAATAAGATAACAGTCGAGAAGTATGTGACCTTTAATTATCATGACACGTGAGCAGAATTTGCCAATTTGCATAAAAATCACTGTTCAGTTAAATTAATAAAGTATTCATAATTTTCTTGATTATTGTCCGATTTACTTTTTTAACTGTTCTGATTTTTCTGCGTTAAACCAAAGCAAGAATTTCGTGGCTGCTGCAGGCCAGTATTATAATACATATCAAGTTATCAAAAAGAAATAAGGTTAGCACGATTTAAAAAAAAAACAAGTCTCTACATTAAAATCTTCATTGTAATCTCCACTTCCACTCAACAAAAGAACAGAAAAGCACAGCAGTGCTGACTGAATTTTGTTGCAAATTGTTTGCATCATGAATTCTGAACAGCGCCATCTAACGTCACATCATATTACCTTGTCAGCAATAAATATTTACCTTTTTCTACGTTCTATCCAATTTGGGGCTCCATATTTTGAACGAACGGGGGGTTGTTTAATCAAGATTTGTCGTAGCCAGAAGGAGTCATTTTCCAACAGTTCCCATAGAAACTCTCAGCGATTATGCTTTTCATCCAATTACAATCGAGGAATTTGTCAGCGCTGACTAATTGTCTCTGCGACAAATCTTGATGAAACACCCCCCCCCCCCCCGGTCCCTTTACCAAGGAACTAGTTTCTGGTTTTCATGTATAATGACTGCAGACTCTGCTCACAAATTGGGGTCAATTTGACATGCGTATCCAATAGTAAAAAGGGGAAAATGAAAAGAAAAAAGAAAACGAAAGAAAAGAAAGAATATAAGATTTTTAAAAAGTGTTTCACTTCCCATTTGGAAGTAAAAACATGTTTTTATTCAGGAAAAGTAAAACAACAAAAAAAATCTCATTTTATTCGTGGGTATTTGAAAATTGGTGGACGATAGTTTATGGACGGTAGAAAACGAATTCACAATGCACTATCGTTTATAACCATCTACAATCCCACGTCCACCGATTTCGAAAATCCATTTTTGAGAAAGTTGGACGGGCCGTTACGTAGCTCTCATGAATTTGCAGATTCGCCGTCAGGGGAAGAAGGCAAATGAAAGAGACCTTTTTTTAAAGCCCAAGTATAGTTTTGGTAAAAGCGAATATTTTTTCCGCCAAATTTTGTCTTCAAATCTACTTAAAAAGAAACATGATATCATGAACATGTTGTACAAAAGATTGTACGAAAAATTAACAAGTTTTGGAAAAGTTATAACCTAAAGTGTGGAAAATATTTTAGCGTCGTAGCCCCCGACGCGAATTCAATATTTTCTTTCTTGATAAAGGACAGCTTCTCATGAACAGAATTGGATAAAAATTTCAGAATTTATTCTTTATGTATTCCTTTTTAGCATGCTTTAATAAAATCTTGGAAATAATTTTCTATATGCCCGATAAGAAGCAAAATATTGTTATAACCAAGAGAGGGCGCTAAATACGATTTAACGGTCAAATTCAAATTTTCAAAAGAATTCGCTCGTAGAAAAATATGCTATGATCTTGAAATGTGTATAGAAACTATATGTCATGGTATATATCCCAAAAATTCACATTTCTTTAATCTTTACCAAAACTATACATGGGCTTTAATATACAGATTCGATAACCCCCGCCTATTTTAGGCCACTTCATAAGCAAAGGTATAAGCCCCTTCCCACAAGAGAGTGACAAGTATAGTTTTAAAAAAATGAAAGAAATTTAGCGCCCTACTCAATACAAAATATTTGCTCAAAACAAAGCCACTATGCTTTTTTTTAATTATATATTTGTGTATTTTTTTTCTTGACAGAAGTACCAAAAAATGGGCTAACAAGCGACAAAATCAATATCTAAAGTATGTACAACTGATTGAAATGATTTAAAATGATTAAAAATTGACGACAGACAACAAAATATCAAAGATCAAAGAAAAACAAAACAAAACAACAATACTCTTCCCAAAAGGAAATAGCCAGTTGGCATTGGAAAAAGGCACAGGTTGAATTATGCTGCTCTTAGTACTTGCTGATAACTGAGATATATTTTTTCCCTAATTAATTATCCTCTCAGATGAACCCGTGGAAACACTTCATACCGTAGAGAGGCGAGGGATGCAGGAAGGAATAACCAATGAAAAAAAGAAGAATGTGATGGCCAACCGAGCTAAAGAGATCCCCATGCGCACATGAACTCTTTTGGGGGATTCCCCCAGGGGTGCTGAGTGCGCGCAGCATCGGAATGCATGGCACGTCGGAACGTCATAATCCCTGGCGAATGTTTTTCCCCTTATCATCACGATACTCTACGACTGTTGGATGAGGTAGTGCATGAGATAGATTGTTGTTTTGGTTCTTGGGGGAAGATAGGGGTGGGGGGTGCCTAGGGACTAAAGCCGCCCGCCCCCCTCTCCCCATACACACACGTTTCCCCGGCCCCCAGTATTAAAATATGTGCCAGTATGATACAAACAGACCCTCTGCTTTAACCATCTTTACTTACCTTTAATTCGACTTTTATTTGAATGTTCATTGAACGCCTGTTCGGCCCTTTTAGTTTTACGAGGTAATGCATTGTACTCAATAAACATATCAAAATATCTGATCATGTTTTTAGCCGAAACAATAAAAAGGAGGAAAAAAACACCGTTAGTGCGGCGAACAAGACACGCGCATCTCGTTCATATCATATAATGAATCATAATTTCCACCTTGAACGTGCTTCCATTCCCTATGCGCAGAAGGGACAAAATAGAAAACTTCCATTGAATTACCAGGGAATCGACTCTCTATTGTGAAGGTTTGAATGGCATTATTCATTTAGTCCGAGTTTTTGCTCACAATGACTCATTAATGTTTGTAAACAATGTTCGGCTGACCTGACATACATCTGAAGAACCGCGCCAAACAATGCAAATAAGTTCACTCACTCAACATAGCTAAAGAATTACGCTGGCCAATCAGCATTGAGCAGACGCGTGATCGCGAGCACCCTTGTGCATGATATTCATCCTTTCTAACGATTGACCAATCAGCGGGACGGAATATTTTCCCCACGTGCTGTACGTGAAGATCAAAACAACCTCATTCAGGCGTACAATCTAAATGTTCATACGTATGTGATTACACATCGAGTGCTATTATTACACAACTTCCATCGGAAAATTTAATGGTTATTCATATTCCAAACAGCATAGCTGCAGGACATAAATCTCTGCAGAACACATCACACTTTACTGGAGTAAATCTGGAGGAATAACTTGGAAATTTAGATCTTATGCCTGAGACTGAAAAGATGCATCGACCATCCATTTCGCCACATATGACCCATGTTGTCGCAGGAGGGTAAGTTTTGCCCTTTCCAGGGTTTTGCCCCTCCACCCTGCCAGAGCTGCGGCGAGCCCAGGCAAGGTTTCCCCGCTGCTCAGCCTCAGCTCAGAAGCTGGGAGTTTAACTCCTGTTTATTTCTTAATAACAAGTTTATTGTAAAGTTGTATGTATTCATTTCATCAAATTGTTTGTTTTCTAGAAAGGAAAACCAGATTTATGCTTGCCCAAACTTAGTTATGAATTTGTATTTAGCCGATTTTCATAATCATATTTTGTCGTTTTTCCCAGGGCCCAGCCCAGCAGTACTGAGCTAGGGCCTAGGCCTAGGCCCATGCCCAGGCCATGGCATGCCCAGCCCCAGGCCTAGTTTTTCATTCAGTGGCGCCTCATTATTAAATGATCAAAATTAAATAGTACGGTAACTTGTGCGATAACTTTATATCAGTATAATACTAGTTTTAGCGACCCAATTTCCTGTTTCTATCTTCAGATTTCAGATTTAATTACGTGCATTGATATTCATATTGTGTGTTTAATTTGTCCGCTTGTGTTTACGCAAAAGTCGCAATGCAGTTGAGTCATTGGGTACGGGTGTCCGAACTATATGACAATTATAAGAAATTTGGAACCAAGTTTTCATAAATCATATGTTTGAATTTATTGTCAGATAATTAATATTTATAATACACAAACATTCTCAGTAGAGTTTTTCATTTGATCCATAATTTTTGTGAAATTCGAAGGCCAAAGTCAAAGAGGCGATATATTTGTGTTGGGTGTTTGAACCCCGTCCTATCGACCTATGTATATCTATGTTGAAATTGTCAACATTGCCAATTTGTTTAGACCCTGAAAATCCCAGGATTATGTTCCAGAGACAGATGATTATTCTTGGTAGTAATGAGGCTTAAAGAAAAAAATAAAGTTATAGGCCCTTAGGTCTAATATTATGAATAATATATCTGTGTTTTAATTTCAAATTACAGCATTGGTGGAACTGTCGGAGCAGTGATAACATGTCCTTTAGAAATTGTGAAAACCAGACTCCAGTCATCAACTGCTTTCAAATCGCTTCCATTGAATGGCATCTCAGTATCCACAGGAGGTAGCATCATCCACGTTGAAGACTGTGGAAGGAAAACAGCTGGAATTATCAAATGCATCAAGTAAGTAAAGGCATCAGATTCATTTTTCAAAGAAAACAATGAATTCAAGGAAGAGCTGGTTCAAGTCTGATCCAGAAAAAGAATCAGAAAATGCTTGAAGAGGTATTGAAACTGAATTAGTGAAAAAAATGTTTTTAAAATAAATACAGTCTCAATACAAAGTATGCAATGACAAGGACAATGAGGATGAAAGAAACGTGTGCAGGGCATGAAAACGTGATTGCTACATACAGCACTCTTACAGAACTTTTAAAGTTTTAGTTGTGGTAAATTAGATTTACAAACTGTAGAAATACATTTTATATCTTAGTGAAGGGTACATCTAGGTATTAATTAGCAATTAGTATTGATGGAATATACCCGGTAACAGATTTTAGAATGGAAATGTCAGTTTATGTGTGCAATGCAATCCACATTTTAATAAAAGTACATGTATTGTAGGTATTCCAATGTCATCTACTGACAACATATACAGATAAGGGTACAGATCATTGAATTGTTTTTGTCCCATTTACAGGCAAATAATCGAGGCAGAAGGAGCAACAGCATTATTCAAAGGCCTTGGACCTACACTAGTTGGTGTTGCACCAGCAAGGTGAGCATACATAGCTGAAAGATATTAGTGAATAGATAAACAATAGAAAATAAATAATTCTATATTGAGGTACCTTTTATTTGATATGTACACTCACCCCTTCTCTTTGGTAATTTGTGGTGATTTTCAAGTGTACATGTAGTACAAATAGCAAAATGGTAGTGCATTAGATTATTCTGAACCATCAAACAACATTTCTGAGCAAAACATATGCCAAGACTGAACTGAGCCCTTATGTATTTTTTCTTTTTCTTTTTCTTTTTTTTTTTGGGGGGGGGGGGTTGCCTCCACTTGTGTAGATATGCATGTAAGCACACATGTGCAAATTTGTATTTTCCCAAGGCAAATCTAATGTGACAGCACCAGGGCCATTTCTTAACACTATCAGTAGATTATTAAGCTGTAATGGTGTGTGATTAGAACCAGCAAACTGTTTATGTTTATGTGAAACAGATTTGTTGCAAGCCATTCAAATATTGACATGAATGTATTCCCTACCTGTTCTATGAATGTGGTAACAGACTAACAGTTCTTAGGTAATTCGTAGTGAGGGGAGGGGCATTCAGGTCTGTCAGGTAACAAGCACAGGTATATGTACATTACACAAGAACTGGACAGGTTTTATAGTGACATAACCAAAGTCCAGCCAAGTGATTACTGGTATTGTGCAGGTCAGATCCCTGGACAATGGCAGGAAACTGACCTCTCTTTATCAAGCACGCCCAATTTCATGTGTTGTGAGGTGATGCAACACAGAGCAGCTATGCATTTATGGCAATGAACAATTTGGAAGTGTACATACATGTATGTCAAAGGAGCTCTTGAATATTTGAATATTTAATCACAGAATACATTGTGTAGAACTTATGTGGATTATTTCAGGATAAAATAGTATTAAACTCAGTAACTGTGAAGTTAGTGCCCTTCTACATGTACGTGTACTCTTGAGTAGAACTGACAGTGTCTTAGGGGGTGTTGCTCAAAAGTTGCAATCGATTGCAAGCTGCAGTTGCTCGGAACGAGCCAATCAACATTGTTTCATGTGCGTCTTGTTAAATGCGCATACTGTGCGCAAATAAAAATGCATGTTACACTTTACAAAGTTGCAGTTGATTTGTACATGTAGTTGATTTTGAACAACACCCCAATACATATACACTGTAAAGTTGCTAGTCAGAGGTTTGGATGTAAGGAAATCTTGCATCTTTGCTCATTTTCCCCATTGATCGCTTCATGCGTCATGTTTCATTTTGGAACGATTCCAAGTTCAGTAGGTTCAATCTTCAGGGACCCTTATTTTGGTGGTGACACACCAATCTCATTGTATCATAGGGGAAGCAAGGTCACGTTTGCAATGCCCCCTGATATTTTCGGCACAGAATACCTCCTGGTGCTCAAATTTATCCATGAACAGTGTTATTGGAGGAGATGCTTTATAACTAAATCTTATTTTTCCACCCTGGAAGTGTTGACTCTTGACCTTGTAAGAAGTTTTGTTGGGAAAAAAATTCCTGTTGCAATTTGCCTTACGCGGTTAGTGCATGGGCTTTTGGCAGCGCTTTTGGCAAGACATGGGACAGTGCAATGTAATAATACATGTACATATACATGTACTGTACATTTGTATACACTGTAGTTTTTAAATTAAACAAATTCCATATTTATTTTCATTTGAGCTTTGGTTTTGACGCCCCTTTGTGTATTGAAAGATAGAAGTTTTATTGGCTTGCTTGCTTACTTAGATAAAAAGGAAGACAAACAATTATTTGTTTCTCTTGGACACATTTTGGTTACATAATGCTCCTTTCTTTGTTTTCAGGTGTGATAAGGATAATAGTCTAGCATTCATGTCTTTGCATCATTCCAGGAGATAAAAAAGTAGAATAACTTACCTTAATTATTTTTAATGGTCTCATAAATGGTTGGGTTTAACTTGCCCATGGACTAAGGAAGTCGCATTTGTTATGCTTATCATTCCCAGGTTCTTTTGCCTAGAGGAAGTGCAAGCTTATGGACATACATGTAAATAGGATAGCGTCTTTTCATGTTATGATCTTATCAGGGGAAGGAAAACTTAGGCAGGAACTTGTCAATGATGAATCTCCCCATCCCATTCCCCTTTTAAAAGCTCTTGTCTGCTTTTTCTCAACTTTTCCAATATCTAGGAACCCCCAGCGAAGTCTGCTTTCAATATAATGATTCAATATTCAAACCAACCAATCGTACACGTGTACACGAACAAAGAAAAAAAAAAGATGAAAGATATCATCATGATTTCAAAGGCATGAATGGAAACTTCCCAGATTCAAATGACAATCATGTTCACCCAGCCACTTATCCCCATTGCATCAGATCCTTACATACATGTACATGTACATGTATATTGATGTCATGATGTTGCAATGTTTCATGTATTTTATAGCAAATTGCTGGAAATGTTGGATTCGTTCTGATTTGGACTTGAAAAAAGATATCGATGGTTCAGAATATTTAGAATGTTTACTGGTGTTGCTGTGTACACTGTACTCCTATTCATTGCTCATCCCAACCTTGCTATAAAGTATACAAAGAACTGAACAAACTCATTACAGGTAGCAGGTAGAACAATGTGACTTTTAAGGGTCTCAACTCTTTCCATGTACATTATATACTGTATTTGAGCGCTACCTACATAAAAGAGGTATAATTTTCACAACTGGTCCAAAGGATCTTGTTCTATCCAGGCCACCTCCACCTCTGGCCCACATTGTACACTGTGTAATGTACAGTAGGTTGTTATGTTATGCGTATATCGAGGTCTTTACATTTACTGCGTATTATTTACTGCCCATGTACAGAGCAAACTTGGCAAGCTCATGCATACCAGGTTTAGCATGCGCAGCAATGACCCCAATGGGTCATAATCTGCGTCATGTATTGCTATATGTATGATATATATCCGTGGTGTGTGATTACGCTGTAACCTTGCCCTCCAAGCCTCTGTCTCGGTAGAGTACAGAACATTTACAATAATTGTTCATATTTTTATGGGTTTTCAATTGGCAAAATCTTTGCTCCGTGTATTTACTCATGTTTTTGCTGAGTGAATTGGCATAATTCTAAATGGGATGTCAAATAATTTTTTGTTGATTTGTACTTTGATAATTCTCATTTGAATAGCTTTCTTAGGGCACAATAAGAGTACAATGTATAGTGTTGATGTACAGTTTGAACATCAATTAATCATTGTACCCTATAGGGGTCTACATGTAGGCTATTACATGTATGTTTACCCGTCGATGTTTTAATTACAAGGATGTTCATTCTTCTACCCCCATGACATGTACATGTAATAGTCGTTGCATAATCCCCCGCCATGATCTAAATAGAAGCTATGCATTGATATTGATTATATTTTTGAATTGACTCACTCATGCGCAAAGACTTGGCACAAATAGCCAGCACGCATTGTATGCATGGGGAGGTTAGCCAATGGAAAACAGGTACAATGCACGGAGGCACTGTGGAAACTCTGTGTAAGCACACATCAATATCACCTTGTGTGCGCTGTCTGTATTATGAGCTGTGCATGAAGCTTATCTTCCATTGGCTGTATACACAAGTGCCTGGTCAAACTAATTTAAGCCCCATTGTAAATAAGGTCAAAGCTACTTTAGAATAGTTTTATGTTGTGATGATTGAATGGATATTAGTGAATTGTTCAAACCTCTTCTGACTTGGGCTATAAAAACAGAAGGTCTGAATGTGCATAACATGCATGTACATGTACATGTAGATATACAATATCAAACATCAACTCTTTGATACTGTAGAAACTGTAGGCCTACAGTATTGGGTACCTTTTCTTTTCTTTTTCTCTGAAATGAACAATGTGCTATGTGTGAGGCATTTGTATGTTGATTCTAAAGAGGCTTATAAAAAGACCATGGAAAATACATGTATGCATACACTTCCAAAGTTTCAATGACATGATGCTAAGTGTAATTTAAGTTCACGGCATTTGTTCCTTCAATTACAAAAGAAAATGTAATACGTACCAGTACATTAATTCTTTGGTTAGACATAGTACATGTACGGTCTGACTTGTCTTTGTCTATGTGAAAAGGAAATGAGTAAAGTGAAATAGAGATGAACTACACTAAGTTAACTGCTCCTTCCCAGAAATTAATATCTGTCATGAAGAAAAAATGTTTATTAACCAGATTTATAGTAAAAAATAATGTAGATGCATTAAATGAATTTGCAGTCCAATCAGGCATTAACCTGCTATTGAATTTTTTCTTTTTCTGCAGGTCCATCTATTTTGGTGCTTATGCCAACACAAAGAGCTTCCTCAACACCCGTCTATCACCAGAGTCATCCCTTGTACATCTCTTATCAGCAGGCTCGGCAGGTAAGCCTCCTTTTCTTTTCTTTGTATACTTATCTAGGCCAAGTCAGGCTTTTTATCATTTGATTGAAGTTTGAAAACTGATTTCAAGAAATTAAGAAATAAAATTCACAAGTAATGGGGAAAAAAAAGATGGAATGAATTAGTAAAAAAAAAAAACCTTAAAAATAAAGACCTCCCCCCCCCCCCCCAATCCAAATCAAAACATTAAAATTAGTCAAATTTCGTGTATAATCTATAAAAAACAACCAATGAAAGGAAAGGAAAAGTAACCCAAACTGTAGCTTTAATTTAGAGGGGGAGGCTACTAGTATAGAGGCTTGATATGTAAGCCATACTGTTATTGATTTAATTAAAAAAAAAAAATTGTTATTACTTGTTAATAGTTTTAAGCACTAAATGATTAAAAAGAATGTTTACATCTTTGTTCCAATATTTCTATCTTGCAGGTTTCATCTCATGTTCCCTCACAAATCCCATCTGGATGGTGAAGACAAGGATGCAGTTAGATCAAAGGTATGCAACAAATTGACCTAATTGACATTGAATATTTGTATTATATGCATTGTTCTACAATGAATGATGGAAGTAATTTATTTGGTTTCAATTCATTTATTCAATTTACCAGGTGCAAGTAGATTTACATCTCAGAATGATAACCCCTCCACCTAATTAATATTAATTGGAACATATTATAACCACTCTTCACAGAAAATTTCTTGTTAAGCAATGTACCGTGACTCTTTAGGGGTTTGTTGCTGAGTACTTTGTGTTCCTGTTAGTATTTTGAGACAATTTTCTTTTACATAGGATGACAATAAAATTCCCACATCACACACTTGTGTAGACATGATTGCCTTATTTGTCTTCCAAAGTAACATGTAAATGTAGTATTAGCGAGATATTTTGTATTCCTGAGAAAAGTAAATATTTATTGTAAATTTGTCAATGTACATTAAATCACTTCCTATTTTACCCTACTTCATCTTACAGGACGGGGGCAGCATACAACAACATGCTGAAGTGTGCCAAACATGTCTACCAAACCGAGGGTCTGAGAGGTTTCTACAGGGGTGTCACCGCATCATATGCTGGGCTTTCAGAAACCATGATCCACTTTGTCATCTATGAGAAGATCAAACAAGTCATCCAGACGCAGAACTACAGTACTTCCAGCGACCGCAGACCATGGGACTTTGTGTGTTTCATGGGCGCTGCCGCCACGTCAAAGTCCATCGCCTCCACACTAGCGTATCCTCACGGTAAGTCTATCATGTCTTTTCCTTTATATGGCATAGAGATGTCATCATAGGAAACGTTAGGAAATGGATTGTGAGATGTCGTTAATCAATGTTTTATCGAACAGTTTTAAGGATGTTACAAGATTAAACAAATTCACTATTCCAAAAAGTTAATGTAATTCTTCAAATCATCTGTTGACAGCAAAACATTTCCTATTGCATTCTGATGATAGGCTCCCCGGCTCAATTTGCACAGATTTGTTTTAACGTTTAAACCCAAATTAAAATGGTTTATTAATAAAAGCAGCCCAAAGCAGAAAGATAACATCCATCAGAATTAACTCTGCATTTGAGAATAATATAAATGAACCTAACCATGGGCTTGTAATGAATTGTTTAATTATTTTTATTAATTTTCTTTGAATGAGTTGCACCAAACTTGAAGCTTTTTGCATTTTGACTTATCGATGTTTGTTTCTTATTATTTTTCTTTACAGAGGTTGCAAGGACGAGGTTAAGACAAGAAGGCACTAAGTACCGTACATTCGTCCAGACATTACTCACCGTCTTCAGGGAGGAAGGACACAGGGGGTTGTATGGTGGTCTTGGCACGCATCTTATCCGTCAAATCCCGAACACTGCCATCATCATGGCAACCTATGAGTTTGTTGTATACCTCTTCAACCGGTGTTGAGCCGCGAAGCTGATGGAATAGCGACAGAACGAAGAGATTCATGTGCAATACAGACAGTGGTGGTGTGGATGGAAAATACCCGCTCTGTGAAAATGGAAAAGTTTAAAGCATTCTGGATGGATCGACTGATGGAGATAGATTACTGAGATGAATAGCGCAGGATGTTGATGAACGAGTTCTGAAAATGGAAGTTGCTCTCCTGAAGCAAGGACAGTAGTATGCTCTGAAGCAGACAGTTTGCAGTCAGGTGGAGCAAATTCTCACACTCTTGGATCGATGATGGATCATTTAGTATTTCTTGTGGTTGTTTAGACCGAGAGATATTGTTCCGTAGCGTCGCCATAACATTGGATATACTGTTCATGCCATGTGAACTTGTGACATCTTGTGATTTCAGGAATTATGATCGTTGGATTATTTTGTTATGAATGAACAGTTGGCCCAATCATTGACACTCGAATGAGCTGGAGTATACAAACTATTGAACAATGAGTGTTACCTCTTCTTATACGATGCCTTGATAAAAAAAGAAAATACTCAAAATAAGACTCGATGCAGATTGGTGAAAAGTTCTTCAAAAGTGCATCATTATTATCCATTGAAACGTCCATCATATGTTATGACTGAATGTACATGTACTTTCATATGTATGCTTCATTATCATTGTTTTATAACAGCAACTCAACATTTATTTCATGCCTTCCACCATATTTTATGTTCATATTTGATAACAGTACAAGTGCTGCAAAAAAGGAGAAAAGCAGATTATGGTGTACCTTTTATAAACCCTTTTCATGACCTAAACAGCTGAAAATGTTTACATCCATATATTTAGAAATAGATTCTGAAAGAAATTTAGACGTAATATAGTTTTGTGTAGTACATACGTGTATGCCACACTTGATCTTGGTAATAGTAAAAGTATTTTCCCCAACCTATAGAATTATTCATTTGACACTCAATTTATCATCCTATGAAAAAAGCCATCTCACATTTTATGTTGTAAGCCAGTAGACTTTTGCAGAAAACTTCTTTAATCAGTACTACACATTGATTTTAATGCAGCTTTTTACTTCCAGAATCCCCCATCCTTTTGATAAGTAGCATTATTGTATCAACAGGAAATTCCTGAAAACCGGTGATTACTAAAACTGGGTGTACAATCTATATTATGCATTTGTATGATTCAAAAACCTTCCTGGCAGTTTATTTTCTGAACTGGCAGGAAGCAGTGCTTTTGAGGCCTTTCAAAAGAAAGAAACTGTGTCGTCTGCTTGTTCATGATTAGTAAACTCCTTGAATTAAATATTTTATTGATTCTTCGGTCAATCCTGTAATGTTTCTCATACTACTTAAATGTACTGCATGTATTTTATATGAGTCTAGATTTCTCCCTAAAAGAATGTTGCACACATTTGTGTATTTTTCATCGATTTTTTGGTAATCAGTTTGAAAGTTTTCACAGCAAGAACGTTCTGATCTGGAAAGAACAATTCTAAGGAAAAATTTGTTTTTCAAAACTTACAGTATTATGTACCTTTAAATGTACAGCTCAATTCATTTTTGTACCATTTAAGTGTATTGCTCATTATCCATACGGGTTATAATTGATCATCATACATATAATATTGAACGAGGCAGATGTGGAATGCAATGGTTAGTAATGCATAATACTGCATGCGGTAATACATCATGCAGTTGTATCAAAACCATTGTCAAATCTTTATCCACCCATTCCTCATACATGCATGTACAAACTGTATGTCAAACAGGGGCCTGTAACATAAAAGAGATACGATAAATCTTGCAATTAATTGCATCTCTTTGGTACACATTTTGCCATAGACTTACGATAAATATTTATCGTAAGTTTAATTGCATCTTTTATGTTACAGGCCCCTGGTATGGTAATGTGGGATCGTCATTTATGTATGTATTTACTGAAATAAGTTTATTTTTTTCACATTATGCATTATTTTCATGTGTGCATAAACATAGCCATTCAGATGTTCTGAAGTCTGATATGAATAAAGATTAAGCTGTTGTGTTTATATGAGCATTAATTTTGTCCTTACATTATAATCATGTTAAACAAAAAACAGAAATGTTTTTGTTTCTTGTACATGTAAGATGAAACTGTATTTGTTTCTTTCTTTTTGCACTCCATGTAAAAAGTTCATGTGCCAGTTTGAAAATGGACAGATTATTGGTCTAATAATTTTGTTAATTTGCTCATTGGAATAAGCTATGTATTATTGATGCTTGTAAATGTTGTATTCAATCCATTGACAGTATATGGGGAAACTCGTCACAATTGAGATTCATTGATGAGTCTGGGGGTCTTGTACCTGTATTATTACATGTATATGGACCTATGTGGGTTTCTGATTTTATATAATTTTATGGATATTGCAAGTCATTTTACACCATTTAGATGACATTTTCCAAATTGGTAAAGTTAAGTTTAATTTTGCAAGTAGAGCTGGTGTTTAATGGCTGCCAAAGTTATTACACTACTGTATTTTGAAAGAGAAAACTGTGGTTGCTGACGAGATTCATGCTTGTGTGAGGTATTGTGTAGTGCGGGCCGGAGCAGGGACTCTTGTTGTTGGTACCTGCTTTGATCACTTGAATGCAGTATGCATAGAAGTTGTTAAGAATCAGTTTCCATCTGAAAGAATTTGACGTTACACTTTGGACTCCTCAAAGTACTAGATAAGCAACAACATGTATTTCTTCCTGGCCTGTATTGTGGTCGTCTTGTGTTTTATTTGTACGTCACACATGTATGTTTTATTTTTCATTTTCGTTGGTAGCCATTTAAAACCACTTTGTAGTGGGAGTAAAAGAAAATTTTGTCATACTTCTCTAGTATATGATTTCAACATTTTGTGCTTTGTTACTAAACCTATTATGACTGACATTTTCATTTAGTTTGTTACTGATCTTTACTTGTGGATAAATCATTTATTTTTTTTACTTCAAAATGCCATGGGTTTTATTGATGGCATGAAGATTGTACAATGTGCTTCCTTATGAAAAAAGTTTCCTGACTTTTCGTGGAAATTGGATGTTTTATTATGATCAAAATAAAAATAACTGCTATGGTTTAACACCTAACGATTGCTTCAAAATGGGTTATAAAATGTGTTCTAATAAAGTATCATGTTGGTGTTGGGTAGTGCTGCTCTACTTATCACAGCAATGCATGATTGTGTAAGAACAAGTTGTATATTTGTTATTTTGAATAACGTGGAGAAATGTTATTTCAAGAGAAAAGAATATGTTTTTATGGCAATAAAAGAATAATGAAAGAAAAACAAGTATATTTGCATTTGTACATTTCGTTTATTCACCTTTCATTATATATTAATGTTTGATTTTGAAGGGGATGTGTGTTCTGGGGCCTGTAACATAAAAGAGATGCAATTGATCTTGCAATTAACTGCATCTCTTTGGTACACATTTTGCAATAGACTTACAATAAATATTTATTGCAGGNGTTGTATGAGGAAGGGAGGAGGGGCGCTGAGGTGAGGGAGGAGGAGAGCAGAGAGTGAAGACGAATAATGATAAAAAGAAAAGAGAGAGAATGAGTGAGGGAGAAAAGTGAAGGGCGGTGGTAGAAAATGCTGAAAGTAGGCATTTTGGAGAAAGTTGGAATTGTGAAGGGAAAAGACGATGGGGTGAAAAACTGAGAGTAAGTGAGGAAGAAAAAGTTCCCGATGGGTTAGGGAGTAGTCCAGTTTAGGACTGAGTGTTCTGATAGCACCCACCTCTGCATATTCTCTTACACTGAACACACAGAGACTGCACAGCACTCAACTACAGAGTCCTTACATAGCCCTCTGAGCTGTATATCCCTCTGATCTCAGAGGGATACATGTACACAGCTCAGAGGGTGAGTGCTGTGCAGTCCCTGTGTGTTCAGTGTATAAAGTTAGTCTGCAAGAACAGACCCTTGGGTTTCGTTGTGCACAAACACAGAGAGTGATACATGGTATGCTCTGTGTGTCTCGTGCTCTCAGAGGATAGAACAATGCTGTATGTGTGTGATGTAGTCACACACCGCATGCCCTGTATCATGCTCACACACCGAAAGTCTCGGGTTTGTGCTTTCAAACTAGTATAAAGTGAACATGCAGAGGCGGGTGCTATCAGAACACTCGGTCATCACCTGGACTAGTTAGCGAGAAGACGGGAGGGAGCTGAGAGAAAATGACTAAAGTGGGCATTCGGGAGAGAGGAAGAGAGGGGGGATGAGAAAGAGTGGGTTAGAAAAAGTTTGGCTCAAACACCATAAAGTTACATCATTCTGAATTTCGAGTTTCTAGTCGAATCTAGAACTTCGAACATTTCTCCGAGTGCATTATTTTTGCATCAGTACAAAGAATAAAAGACCAAAGCTCCTAACAAACAACAACAAATACAGGAGCGGAGAGGGCGGGCGCCCAAGTTAAAATTTAGGAAAAATTGAAGTAAAAGGTGCAAAAAATGTTGAAACCCGGCTTATTTTCTTTTCTTTTCTGATTTTATTATTAATATTGTTTGCTTGTCATAATATCAGAAAATTGTACGGGCGGACCCGAAATTATTTAACAAGGGTTGTGAACCTTGGGGGATAAAAAAATGTCTAACGAACTTAACGAACTCTCCTGATGTTTCATCTGAACACAATACATGTGAGATCAAAGAGCAAAAAAATATGAAAAAGTAAACAACTGTATTCAAGCATTCACAATGGTTTGCTTACAACCTTATAAAATACATTTCCTCCCCGTCGCGTGAGCCTGCAAATGAATGTAGAAAAAGTACAGCACCTGTTTTTTGTTGAAAAACAGGAAAGCTGTTCAGAAGCATAACCACGGGAAAGGGGGGGGGGGG